>MU390364.1:0-92172 GCA_022578715.1 Nemania sp. FL0916 | reverse complement strand
TATAATAATAATTAAAAATTATAAAAAAAAATAAATTCGATAAAAATTATTTTAATAATAATTTTTTAATTATTAAAAAAATAATTATTAAAAAACGTTATTATATATAATTTATTTTAAAAACATTTAATTAAAAATTAAAAATTTAAACCGGTTTAAAAACGAGTTATTTATTTTTTAAAAAAAAATAATTATAATAAATCGTAAATTTAATCGTTAATTTAATTATAATTATAATTAATATATAAATTTAATTATTAAAATTAATTATATTTATAAATTAAATTAAATTAAAATTAATAATTAAAAATAAAATAAATAAAAAAATAATAAATTATTAATAAATAAAAAAAAATTTATAAACTTATAAATATTTTACGTGTTTAAATTATATAATTTATTTTTTTTAAGTTATTATTTTTATACGAAAATAAAAATCTTATTAAAAAAACTATTTTATAACTTTATAAATAACTTTTTCGTAATATAAAATAATAATTATATAAATATAATTATTAATTTATTCGAAAAATAATTTAAATAAAATAAAAAAGTTTTTTTCGATATATTAATTAATATATTTTTTATTACGTTTTAAAAGTTTACGTAAATAATTAAAACGTAGTAAATTTCGAGCCGATTTTTAAATTTTATAACAGTTTATAATTTTTTACACGTTATTTATTAAACAGTTTATTTTTAACATAATTTCGCGTGGTTTTTTTTTAACAAAATATAAAATCGTAATTTTAATCCTTATATAAAGTGAATATTTTTTTTTATAACTCTAACAGTTGTAAACATTAAAGGAGCTATAATTGAAGTTGAAAGGTTAGTATAGTTAAACGCGAAAAAACGCGGTGGTTGGGAAACCGGTCGGCACTTTTTTGGACCCACTGTAGGTCTTGGAGAGCAGCAACTCAACAGCTTTAAGCGGATACCGATCTACATACACGAAGATAACACCGTCCTTTTACGCTCACGGATAAAGCTTGTCCGTACAGATATCAATATTTTCGATGGATAAGGCGAAGCCGTAGAAGAGTGATCCGGTATCCATTAGATATTTACAGAAGTAAAAACACTCTTCTGATCTTAAGACGATTCTTGCTATAAAGAAGCATAACCGGCCCGCGTTCCCCACCAAACATCTGCAACAGTATTGACTAACTCAAATACCCTCGTCCATGCAGAGAACCGGCTACCGCACATTGATATAGACATGATAAAGCTCATACTTCAGCCTTCCACCCTCTTCCCGGACGACCGCGTGCGCAGCCCAGTCTCCAGCAAGCTTTCCCCCAATCTTTAGCTCTTGCTCGACAGAGCCGTGAAGCATGTACTCAAGTTGTGGCGGCTCAGTGTGGAAATCAAACACTGCTGGGAATACCTTCCCGAGTACATGTCTCCTTGCTGTGACTAGTTTGTTATTCAGAGTTAGCTGCCCACTTCGCAATGCATAATGTAGATAGCAACAAAGAATAAACCAAATAAAGATCGTAGAACGACGGGTTTATGTAATAAATGCACCATAAATTAGCTAACTCACCAGTAGCCCACATTCCCTCGCGCATTTCCCGAATCTCTGCCACAGCCACCAAAGTTAGCGAGGAAAACAAACACACAGATACATATTCCGCCGCGCCTTCCCAGGCACAATTCAACATACCCTCTGTTCCTTTCGCCTTCTTATCCGCGATCACGACTAGAGCATCAGGCGCGAAGTAGTCCACCCACTCGGCGTTTCTCGACGGGTCGTCCGAGATCGCGTAGAAAGACGAGATGAAATCCGTCAGCTTCTCGTCGACCGTGACAGTCGCTGGGTACGATGCTGTGTAGTTCGCCATGTGCCTGCTTTTTTTCTTTTTTCTTTCTTTCTTAGCTGGTGGTTTGATGGACAAGCGCTCCTTTCTACTTGGACGCGCAACTAAGCCGTATTTAAAGTCTGGTTGGTGATGGGTAGGGATATCTAGGTACATAAGAGAATATACGGCTTATCGCTAGCTGCAACTGAGTATGATAGACTGGAATCTAGTAGGGTGTGTCGACATGGAAGGAGTAGAATTACCGAGAAGTAACACGATTAGAACATGCGGAGTGGGGTAGGTAGGCCTTCATGCTAACTTTCCTGGTTCATGCGATTGGTCAATGAATTATCTGTTTGAGGTGGTGGATAGGAAGAATTGAACTTCAATGAAAGATCATTCGAATTGCGTATTGTAAGTTGCTAATGACATCTACCTATAGAGCGAGTAGCTAGCAAATGGATGGATCTAAGGATTAAAGCACTTTCAACCGACAAAGCAGAGCCATCAGCTCATTAAGATTCTTTACGCATCTCCCATGCTTGAGAAGGTATCGTGATCCTCCAGATTTCTGTCAGCTCCGGAAAGATCAAGGCAATCAGTCGTAAGTCCCACTCCGAAACTCCATAGGCTGTGTACCCACCAGGCCTATAATTACCGCGCGGCGTGTGATCGAACCCCTGAAAACGCCCAAAGCCGATGAGTTCCGATTCTGCGGCATCCTTTAGTACTCATACATAGAGGCGTCGACGATGGCCCCGTAAAAAGATCACGAATAATCTAGAGCTATGATGCCAAGCTCTGATCAGGGCACCTTTTTGCAAACGGTGTCAAGCACCTCACATCTTAACCCCACGGGAGTTGACTTCTCCCCGTTCGCCAATTTTCAGGCGTATGCGACAGTCAGGGCAGTACCACTTTGTTGTGCGCGCTGGTATCTCCGAGAGTCCTACACATTCTAGGTGGAACCATTCCTTCTCGCAATTCTGTTCATCAACGCTGGTCAGCCTCGCATGCATAATCTTCGTCTGTTGGTGAGGTTATATATATTTTTTCCGGGGGGAGGGGTTCTGTGAATGCAATCACAAAATAATGCAATTCCTTACATCAACGTTATCGCACTGAATCATGGTACCAAAGCTAACCCTTTCGCAGTCGCAGTATCTGGGTTCATCCGGATCGATGACGTTGCCATCGTCATCAACTTCGACAAAAACTTCAGTTTCTGGCAGCTGGTTGGTGCCCTTCTCCTTCTTAGTGTTTCCCCGAGCTTTCTTGCGTGGCGCCGCCTTACGTTTGCCAACTGCGCTAGTACCGCCCGAGTTTGTTGTCACGACACCTGGTGCGGGTCGTTTGGGGCGCTTGTTGAGCTGGCGAAATTCAGGGGCTGGGGTGTTCCTTGCAGTACTGACACGTCTGGGTCGGTCGACGGCAAAGGTTGGAGGCTCCTGACTTGCAGCCTTGCCCCGGGACGCAGGTCGTCGAGCAGCACTAGGTTGAGATTGAGGCTGAGGCTGAGGCTGAGACTGAAGCTGCGGCGGCGGGGGCGGGGGCTGCTGCTGCTGCTGTTGTTGCTGTTGCTGCTCAGGTATTGGAACAGCCACCGGGGTATTAGCGCGAGAGCTGTCCGGTTGTTTCATGTTAGCTGCCGATGGCTGCACGGTCTGACGAGTTTCTCTTTTGGGGAGATCTCGGACGGGGGGAAGAATGGGCGTGGTCGATGTTTTGATGGGCGGAGGGACTGGTGTCTCTGCGGGAGGCTTAGTGGGGATCGTGGTGGTTATGGTAGACGGTGGCACCGGGCTGGTTTGTCCCGAGGATGCGGCCGTTCTTACGGCTACGATAGAAGAGTCCGACGGGACGGTGATCGGTACCGGAACGGGAACAGGCGTCTTGGACGTCAGACCTGTCCTGCCCAGCTGTGGCACGGGAACCGGTGTTTCGACCGGGACAGCATGCGGCGGAGGAGCGGTGGAGGATTGTGGTGGCGCCGATGGAGGCCGTGGGGTAATCTGGGGCGGCGGCACTGGTGTCTCCGTCTTGGTACGCTTTATCTGTGGCTTCTCTGGCTGCGAAGCTGGCGGAGCAGGTGCTTGGCTACCGGGCAGGCTTTCAGCACCTTGAGGCTTCTCTGGACCTGGAGTCTCGGACATTGATTCCCGTTTCCGCTTCTTAGCTTTGGACTTGCTCGAAGCTCTTCCCTGGCTCTGTCCGGTGTCCTGCGATCTATCCTGCGAGCTTCCGGCTACAGATGGTGACGCTTCATGATTCATAAACAGTCGCGCAGCCTCTGCCATTTTTCTCGCGGACTCTTCTGCCTCCTCGGCGGCCTGCCTGGCCAAGGTTTCGCGCTTGAGTTTCTTAGCCTCATTTAGCTTCATACCGCGGTTGCTGAGCTGAACCTCGTCAGCCGTCAGGGCATCCGCGCTGATAGCACCTTCAGGGGGGTGCGTCATGCCAGATTCAGAATCCACTACCGGTGCCGGTAGAGTAGGTTCGAATGGTTTTCCTTCCTCCTTGGCTTTCTTCTGGGCCTCTCTCAACGCTTCGACCCCGCGACCGAGGCTCTTAAGCTCGCGCGCGATCATCGTGTCGCTCGGAACCCACTGCGAGTTCTTCTTCATACGCTTCCGGAGCTTAGCCAGTTCGTAAGGGATGAGCTGCAGCCAGGGCGCATCTGTACTGCCCGCAACGGCGTTGTCGGGCGGAGGCTTGAGCTTCGCTAGGGCTGTGCTGGTAGAGACAGGCGCAGGCCCATTGTCCCGTCCGCTGGGACGCGCAGGCCGAGACGGCTTGGGGGGTCTTTGCTGCTTGGGCGCCTTGGACGGCTTGACCAGCCTGATGCAAGGACCTTCTGCGGCGGGTCGTCTAGGCGGAGAGACCGAGATTTCGTCTTCGGAGCTGTCCTCACTCGAGTCGCTGTAGACATTAAAGTCGATCTCGTGCGGGCCGAGCACCTCGCCCGGAACAATGATCCGTCGTGGCCGCATCTTCTCTCCATTGCTGTCGAGGCGAAGAGTAATCTTCGGACCGCGGGTCATCTGCGGCGATCTAGACTGCACAGGACTCCGCTGTTCCTGCTCCTCCACACTGGGGAAGTTGTCGTGCATGGTATGCAGCTTGCTTAAGATGGTCTGGATTCTGTTATAATGCCTGGTGACGATCTCTAGCATGCGATGCGCCTCGGCGTGGGCGTAGGCACGCGAGCTGAGGGCATGGTTGAGCCTGTCGGATATGTCGGCACGCAACTTGACAGGATCGATGCGCTCGTTGGGCTGTAGAGTCGGCAGCTTCCCCCAAATCGTCGTCAGTTCGTCCACGGCAGCCGACGACTCGATGTAGGAACTGTCGAGCTGGGCAATCAGCGTGAGTGATCGGGTGATGTCGGATGGCAGGTGTTCGGTGAAGTCGAGGAAATCGGTCACGGTCGCTGATGCGTCAGGGTTTGTGCGTATGGCTAGCGGCTCGAGACTGTCGTCCGCGACGCCCATCGGCTGGATCGCGGGGTGTGGATCTCTGGGAGAGACGTCGCCGTCAAGCTCGCCGCGTCGTCTCGCCGCGCTTGCTTCCACTGCTGTAGCCATAGCCGGAGCACATATTTTGGGGAGCGTGCCCGGTACGGCTAGGTATTGTGTTAGCGCGAAATCACGTCAAGTTCGGCGAATAACAAGTTGGAGGAGAGCTGCTGCATGTTGCCGATGCGCGGATTGGGAGGATTGCTTACATCGCGATGCCGACCGTGTCTTCATGTGGAGAGCTAGGTTGGGTTGGGTTGGATTATGTAAGAAGTGCGAAGTTGACGGGAGGAAAGCTGCAGCTTTTGTCGAGGTTATCCATTTGTCGGTGCATGGAAGTACTGGATGGGCTAGTATCGGGGCATGCACCCCAAGTCCAGGGCAGTGGGTCTAAAGTAGGTCTAGGCGGGTCCCCAGGTGGAGTCTACGTGCCTTCCTTGACTTCACATCCTATGTAAATAATGTGGCAGGAGTAAAACACGGTATGTATTTGCGTCAGCGTTACTGATTGACCGGTCTCAGCGTAATTGTGTTGGAGAAGATGGGTGGAAGGGCTTCCTGCTTTCACCTTTTTGGGATTAATAATTAAAACATGGTACTTCGTATGTATTTCAACCTCAGAACTCCATTCAACCTGGATACGCCTGGTCATGAACATTTCTTTGATATCTGCGATGATGGTATGGGATTACACAGCAGACCAAGGCATACATCATTCGAAGTTCTTTTCCCACAGAAGTCCGCCACCAACCAATGCAAATGCAGAAGTTACAGTACCATCATTCGTACAATAAACTGCTCAGGATGCGAATTTCTTCCTCAATTCCACCAACCCCAGTAACAGCGATCCGTGTTCCGACACCGGTTGTCTTGAGTTCGCCGGTATGATGGATGGACGCGCATTTCCTATATGTGAAATGACAAGCAGATATTAGCTTCTGGTATTATGTTGCTGAGACACACACTTCGAGGCAGTATCACTCGAGATACAGTGTGCAACTTATCATGCTATAGCAGTAGCCGAAATGTATGTAGTCCGAGGATAGGCAGCATGAAATATGAGGTCTACTTACAAGTATCCACAGACTCTCAAATTTCCGGCAACAGTAAGTTTACCAACAATGATACAGCTTCCTTTGACGTAGAGGCCACCTCTCACTACCACATCGCCACTGTTCTTTTGTGTTAGCCAAGTACACCAAGGAAACAGCTGCGTTGTAGCCCGCGAGATAGGAGCAAGAGTAATACGAGGTGTCCAGGTGCTCAGGTACTCACCGGATAATTCCATCGCCAATGACAACCATGTTTTTGACCGTGACAGGGTTTTTCCTAACGGCCCAGCATCAGTATCACATTGTCACGTTAATAGGTATTACTACCTTGGAAGCTCGGTAGCTAAAGGGAGCAGGGTAGAGGGAGGGGCTTTCCAACGTACAAGCACTCAACGACGCCATTGAGCGTGAAGTTTCCTTCGCATTCCAACTTGTTCATGACAAGAAAATTTCCGCGTAAACATAGCTTGTGGGTAGCATGAAGCCGGCCCTCGACGACCAGCGGACCGGAAATGAAGGCTTTGTTTGCTGACAGGTTCTCCTCCTTCGCCCATTTCTGGTCCAGCAGATCCTCCACCGGACCAAATGGTATTTCTGCTTTATGGGGGCGCGGCTTGTACACTCGTTTATTTGGTTGTGGAGTTGGAGAAGGGGACAAGCCCTCGGTGCTGGCAGTGTCCATTTTGACGGATAGGGACTCTGAAGTTCAAAGACAAATTTCAAGGGAGTTTGTAATCATCAAGGTAACCGACGATTTGATCAATGATCAGGGTAACCGGCGATTTGGTCAATGGTCAAGGTAACCGGCGATTTGGCTCATTATCAAGATAATCGGCGATTTGGCCTAGTTGCCAGAAGAGGATCTGTTGTTCAACGTGGAAGGAGGCACCTTTTTGAACGTTGGCGGTGCGGGTGACTTCTAATTAAGAGTTGAGGCAGAGGAAAGGAGTCATGGGCTTGATACAAGCACCTAAGTCTATGCTATGTTTCGCAGGATACAAGTGAATGCCAGCATTGGCCCAACACAGGAAGCAACTGACCGCGGTTGCCTTTTCAGTCGTGTTGCCCCTCACAACATGCTCCCACTGCCCGGTTGCTCAGCACCTTCAGGGCCAACGTCAAGCCGGCCATGCTCTCGTACTTACTACTTAACTGCAGAAGAGACTGTAAAGCCAAATTGGTCAATATTAATTTCGCTTCCAGCACCCTATGAGATTGATTTTTAATTCAATTTATATAAAATAGACATTATCAAACTGTTTATGGCAGGCACGTGCAAGTTTCCTCAGACGTAAACAGACTGAACCGGTAAACTTGATGTCTACGTTTCGTTTTGTGTGTGTATGGCACACTCTCAAAACATCGCCCTTCCTGTGCCTTCCTTTCCCTACTCCCAATCCGGTGGATACATATCTTTCGTTACTCATCGTAACTAAGTGGTTTAAACGCCTCCAACGGCACTCAGAGCTACACCAGTGACCGCCGCAGCAAATACCCAAACACCACTCCAAGCCATAGCGCCTTCGGTTTCCACACCCACGATCGTCAGTCTCGTCCGTAAAAAGGTGTTAACTCCCGTGACAAGCATGGTTAGTGCAGTGCGCTGTAACGCCACCTTGGTCTGCGAAGACCAGCCTAAAAAGTTCCATCGTACTGTCTCACGCAAGCTTGCTTTGACAGGGTCGAACGCCTCGTTCTCGGCATCAGCCCGTGTGCGCCCGGTAGCTTCAGCAGGTGTGAATATGAAGACACGGGCCGCAAAACCGAGCGCGATCGTCACTGGCAAGAGGCCTATGTAGCTTGACTCGTGAGCACGCACCAGCGATGGCAAGCCCGTGAAATACACCACTAGATAGGTGGGAAGAAAAGTCGCGTAGGCGAAAAGCAGAGACACGCTATAGATGGCGCCAGCGAGGAGCGTAGTCAGAAGCGCGATAGGCGCATCGGTCAAGATATCCGCATTCGGGACAGCCGCCGGATCCGCATGGACGCGAGACAGAGGCCGAAGCAGGCGGAACGGGATGTATGTCGCAAGGGTTTCAATGACAACAATGGTGATGAGCGCAAGAGGGGGCGTATCATAATGCGCAAAGAGCAGGTAAAGCTACACGCACTTGCAGTCAGTATCGAGCCAAGCCGCGCATAGAATGTGAAGCATTGCGCTTGGGAGGGCGAGGGATAGCATTGCTTACAGGAGGGCCTTGAGATAAAAGATTGAGCGCCGTGATGTCATAGCCATCGTAGTCGCCGAACCATCCAAGCGCCAGCTCAACCCTATTGCGACGAAAATTGTTAGCCTACGATGCGAATTGTAACGTAAGACAGCCTGCGACCAGCGCGCCAATGCGCCAGATCTGCGAGAGAAAGCCGGGAGGAGATTACACACAGTCGCCAGCCCATGATGGCTCCAATTTCACTCCACGTCCCCGGTAGTCGCGCATGCGCGGCGAGAACGCCTTGGGTAAAAGACCATGAGAGCGAATAGCCCAACTCCGAGATAGCTAAACTGAGAATGGCGACGAGAGGGAACTGCACCGCCGTTGGCAGCTTGGATCGCGGCTTGCTCTCGGCGCGACGGACAGTCGGTCCCTCGATCTTGGCGATGGTGACGGTGGTGGCTGGTGACTGCGCATCTTTACTCTCTTCGCGCGCGGCCGAGGGTGTAGCCGTTGAAGGCGCATCTTCTCGATCGGTCGAGGTGGAAGCAGAGGCAGTGGCTGCCGCCGCAGCTCTATCCTGACGTCTCGTGCGCATTGTTTATGTCTAGGACTGGCGATACAAAGAGCTCCAAATCGCTGAGTACCGACTAGTAGCCTAGCTACAAGATGTCGCAGACCAGTGGATGAACGATCCAGAGCTCAGTAAGAGCTGCGCGGGGACGGGGTATTGGCAGAAGCAGAGAAAGCAATAGAATTGAAAAAGCTTTGGATACTTAGAGTGAAGATTGGCGATAGCTTGGAGTTGGATATGTTTAAGTTATGGGAGAAGTAATTGTATGGCAATTGCGATCTAGATTCCTGCGCGCTCTTCCTACTTAGCTTATGGACTAGGGCTGGGAGCGTGTAATAGGGTGTGGGCAGGTGCTGTAGTGCAGTGCAGTGCGGCGCGGCGCGGCGTACTTAGTGTGTGTAACAAACATAACAGAGGGGAGAAGGAGGGGCTACGCGCTGAGCTGTTCTACCTACCAGCCGCCAGCCGCTCGCTCGTCTCTCTCCAGTCCTCCATAATCTGTGACGTGACGTCGCCTTTCCCACTACCCGAGATCTTCACTCAAAACCCCACCGGTGATCGCTCGATCAGCCCCGGAGTATCCCAGCAGTTCCTCATAAGGACCTTCTGAAGTCGTCTCGAGTGTGGATTTCCCGACTTTCTTCTCCTTCTCCTTCTCCATCTCTCTCCTACACTACTTTGCCCAACACCATGCATCTCAGGTGCTTAGACATCCGTTTGCATGCATCGTTGCCATCTTGGTGAGAATCCACGTGGATCCGATGCCTGATCCTTTCTTTCTGGCTTTCTTGATGTCCAGAGCGATGGTTCACACGGAGACATCGGGTTTATCCTTGATGTAGCTGTGTCCAGTCTAGACTATGGAGGACCGAACCAAGCGGCGGAACTGCTATCCCCTTAGCATGATTCATCTCAACGTGAGTGGCCTGCAGTTCATTTAATTTGATTTTTCATTTGAAACAAATGAGTGTCTTGCGTCTAAGCACGCAGTCATACACTCGTGTCCTCTGTATTAGAGTGATCGTCGTGCAAGTTAAACTTCGTCGTCGTTCTCGGCGTTCGCTCGACGCTCCCTCCGAACCTCACTTTAACCTCGTGGTATTTGTGCTCATAGCCATCACTTCTGAAGCCTCTGAAGCCCGCCCACTCTTCGGTGCTGAGGATCGGCGGCGGAGCGAACCACCCATTTACAAGCCTTGATATACGTATTTGCGGTACAAAAGAAATATCAAACCCGCCGCATTTCCCGTCACTGGGACCCAAACTGCCTTCTCTGCAATGCTATTCGCTCATTCCTCCATGCGTCCAAACATCATTTCGTCATCTTCTTCACTGCTCCTCGCTCTGCGGCGTCGCTCTTCTTCTTCTTCATCTACCATGCTACCATCACTATCTTCCATCTTCACATCAACAGTCCTGCGGGGGTCACCGCGAGTAAAGCTCTCTGGCATTTGCGTCGTATAGCTGTTGATAAAGCTAGTGCTACTAAAAGCAGCCTGTTCCAGATACTGAGCTGGCAATGGGGGAACTGGAGGTGCATCCTCAGGAAGCCTTGCATCTCGGTTTCCTCCGTTGCTGCTGATGCTACAGCTCAGCAGCTCAACCGCGGCAGCAAGATCACGGTCTTCTTGGCCCGTATTGTTCAGTCCCGACGATAAAGGGCGTCGATCTGAGCTACTGTGGCGGTTATGGCCGAAACCGCTTCGATTTGGCAGACTGCCTGGGAAAAAGGAGCCAGACGTAGCCGACTGATAAGACAGCGAATACATGCTGCCGTTGCTATAACGCTTCGAGTTATCTCGGTACGTCAATGTGTTGCCTGCGGCAAAGCCCTCTCGAGGCGGTGGAGTGGTATCCGCAGAACTACGTCCATCCTGGTGTTCTGAGTCGCCCGAGGCCATTGGGGAGGCCGATCCCGTTTCGCTGGCGAAATCCTTGGCCGAATCCGGAGGTGTGGTGGATTCTTTGCCATTCATCGCAACAAGGACGGACGCCGCTTCGAGCAATTGCACTTGCTGATGCTTGGATATGAGAAGCTTGGACGTGTAGGACCATTCGGGAGTGTGTTCCCACCTGGCAAGCAATTCGTCAACACAAATTCAAGCATAGTCACAAGGAATGGGTAGTGTGCAAGCCGATCCATGGCCCTTCGAAGCGAAAGTATTATCCAGCGGCGTGGCCAGGGGAGTTCAGGATGAAGGTAGTGGGTAAGAAAATGGGCACAAACAAATGCTTGGTCAGGCAGCTGCTATGCTTGTATCCCTTTCCGCATTTGTCGCAGCGGAGCTCGACGCGATTGCTCTTCCGGCCCTCTTTGGTCAAAGGCTGGCCATCACTCGCGCGTCGGATCCGGGCCTTCTGGAGCTCGCCATCCCTCTCATCCGCAGACATGTCATTGGAATCGTCATCGATCGCACTCTCTTGTCCCGGCTTCGGATGCATTGCGAATCGATGGGTTGGTAGACTGGCAGGTGGCGAAGGTAGGCTTCCGACAACCGCGGTTCGGGCAGCGGCGCCAGGCTTGGACACGGTAGTCCGACGAGAATTGGTAGCAATGGGCAAGGCGGTCACCTTATCGCCAGTCCCTTGTAAAGCAGCAGCAACGGCAGCAACATTGGCGGCTGGGTTTGTCATGCTCTTTCGGCGAGTGACACGGTGGGTAGGATTATGAGCGCCGGACAAAGCGGAAAGGGAATGGGAATTGTTGCGCGAGTGGGAGGGAGGGCGAGCGGACGACATGGCCGATACGGAGCCCGGAGGAATAGACTGACGGTGTTGGATCAATGGCCTCGTCGACGCTGGGATTTCCTAATGTTGGCCACGAGTGATCAGCATGGCCAGCTCCAGCGAGAGGTAAGCTAGGCGAGCATAGTAGTGCAAGCGGGTTACCTTAGAAGAGGCCATTGCCGAACACGTAAACAAAAGTGCGACAAAACCAGAGTGCAATGCGATGCCACCGTCTCTATCTGACGGCCAGGCAGCGTGATTATGGTGAGCAAATAGGAAAGCAAGAGTGGATGTGAAGCCGAGGGGAGCGAGAAATATGCTGTCGCCGGTTGGAGTGGGCGAATGTGGTGTGGTGGTGGAGGACGAACAAGGGTTACCTCCTTGTGGTGTATGCGTGTGTATGAGAGCGAATGCTAGACTGGCACTGTCTGCTGACTGATAAATTTATTTTTTTATCAAAAAATCCCCTTAGGAATTGGCAAGAACAAAGATGGCTGATAGCACAAAAAAAACCTGGTCGAGCATGTAGCAGAGGCGGGCATCTAGGAGTGGTGGCAGAGTATATACAGGAAGAGAGGTATTGATGTACACAGTGATAGGATGAACTGAGACTAATAGGCAGGCAATGTACACTTATACATGGGGAATGATAGGACTCAACTTGAAGTGGGCAGGCAAATGTCCCTAGGCAAATGATTAGCTGGAACTTCCCCGTGCTTTATGTTGGCTCTAAAGATAGGTACTAGTAGCGTACTTCGTAGGGAGTGCAGGGTCAATTCAAGTTGTAGTGTAGGATAGTGCAGGACTTGCCGGGAACACGGAGTACGGAGGGTCTGGCTCGTCTGTAGAGGTAGATATAGTAAGGTACCTCTTACACTAACCACCCCGGGGAGAGGTAGGTACGGAGGAGGCCATGCGGGTAGGGCAAGGTAGGTAGACCTAAAGTAGGTAGGTAGCCCATGACCTCTTTCCAAGTTGCCCCAGCACGCGGGCGCTTGGTTGGATGGTGTGCGTGTGTGTGGTAGGTAGTGGAGCGGGTTCATCATCTGAGGAACTGGCTTGTGCAGTGGCTTTCCTCGTGACCAGAAGTTGTACTTGGAGCATTAGTAACTCGACCGGGCCATGACGAGGCAGCACCGTAGGTGGCATTTTCCTAGAAACTGCCTCTCCCCCAAAAATTATCCTGCGTCCCTGTCGCAGCTCGCCAGTCCATTGGAATTCATCACCCGTCATCCCCTCCTTCACCATTGTCCTCTGTGATCGTCGATTTCGATCTCCGCATTGGGATGGCACCAAGGAAAGAAATGGGCCTCCGGCATTACAGAATATTGAAATTCTATAATATATCACACTATGCACATAGCTCAGAGCAAAAGCCGAAACATTGCAGCATTGAAGAACTCTGCTTGGCCAATTGGCAAGGGGCCGCCTATTCCCCAAAGCTGGGCCGGTTTGACACTAATATTCAACACCATATTTTGGTTGGTCTTCCTCAATGAATTGTAAGGGCACTGTACCGGTAAATAAGAAATAATACGAGAGCTCTGGAACCTTGACCCAGAGGAATGGATGGGGTACGGAGATAGGTAGTGTACATGTATGCAAATTGTGGTACTGTACGCCGGAGCGCTGCTGGACGAGTATACATATGCAGCACAGAAGCGCAGCGGTAGCAGCAGCAACATAAACTGCAACGACTATTGGAATGGTTAGAGACACAGTAGTAAGATAAAGACCGGCTGCTAGTGCAGAAGCCATAGACTCGTTATCTCTAGTCAGCATTATAAACAGAGCTTGCTTATCAAACCAATTCTCTAATTAGTTCAACGTGGCTTCCGTTATGTTAAGTCGAGCATGGAATCAACGATCTGTCAGATTCCAGATCCGAAGTCGCTGATCTTTCGATGTTAACGAATGGCATTTCAGTTTCCATTTCATTTCATGGCAACACAAGTTAGGAAAACGGCCGAGATTTAGATCAGGCGGCAGCTAATATCTCCTTAGCACGTACATTACCCTCCGTTACTTATGCCAGAAAGCGAAAACGCTCTCTTTTCACATCCCTTCCTGTTCTCCTTTGAAACGTTAAATTGTGCCATTGAATCGTACAGTGCGTGGTTCCTGTCGCATCTGTTTTATGCACAGTCGGCTGGTCGCAATCACCCCTCATTAGCCTGCAGCTCACACACAATCCGGCACGCTTGACAGTGCATCTGCGCCCCCCATTCCAACCCTTCCCCTCCCTCGCCTTTGGCCCCTCATTTCAGTGCGATGCGCTGTAGACAATTCTAGTACTGTGCTGTAATCGGGATCGGAGCCAGTTTGAGATACTTCATGTACCGTATGTTCCTCCCGGCTGCCTACGGTGCAATAGACCCAGAGCAAGCTCTGCTGTGCTTCGTTGAGCTACAGTACCTAACACGTACACGTAGAATTTCTTGGAACCCGGACGCAACTTCGTTGATGCGATGCAATGCAATGCGACGAGCAACGTGGAAGCAATGATTCCTCGTTCTGATGTTTGCATTTGAGTCGATAGGTCGAAACAACTACCACTTGTCCTATTAAATTTCATGGCTCTGCATGCGGAGCTTTTGTTTTGTTTTGTGTTTCTCCGGGACAGTATTCATGTTCTAAATATTTTTGGTCTTTCTCTGTCTGTCTCTGGCTTTGACTTTTTTTATTTTTTTGGCCAATGTTCCGAGCCAAGAAATGATGCAAGCGTGGATGTTGGACTCCCCTGCCCGAACGGCATGCCCCTGCCATTGTGGCTGAATGCTCGCTACGGCGCATTGCCTAAAGTGCACGACGATGTTACACTTTATATATGTGGCCTGGTCTGAATTAGGACTGGCTCAGTTCCGCCAATCCATTACTTACCCAGTCAGGAGCTTACTCTGCTCCTTTTCTAGAAACGCAAATTCGTTACGCATGGCCTTCCGTTAGAAGATGATAGGTGGGCAGCTCTTATGAAGTACATACATCAACCTGAGCATTTATTACCTGCCCCCATGCTCTACCTCCCTTGCTTATCAACGCTATAATTACCACCTACGCTACGGACAGAACTACGGACAGAAGCTACGGAGCACATTGCTTTGGGCTGCGTTACCAAGATGCAGTCTAAGACGTAAAGCATCGCCGTCGCTTTCCGTAATCTTGTAATATTGGACCCTGGTAGAAGCGAACACCACGCTTAACCCGCCCAAGAAATGCTTTCCATCACGGAATTCTCTCGATTGTTTTAGATGTTCGCCAAATAAAGTCCGAGCAAATTGCCGTCGATAATGATGTGGCTCCCGTCTGAATTTTTTGCATCCGACACAAAAGAGACCTTATCATAGCTCTTGCGATGCCCTGTTTGTATATACGGACAGCTGAAAAAATCGAAACGGATTTCCGGAGCACCTATCGAAGGTATCGGCCCCACGAAGTCGCCGCGAATTGTGTCTAGTCGGGTCGGAAGCCCACATCGCTTCCGTATCGGATATATGTTTGAGAACGGCATCAGGGGGCCCATTTAATGCAATGCCGGCATAGAGAAATCAACAGGTAAATTTCCTTTCGTTTGGTGAATGTACGCCGAATATGACCTTCATCTGAGGGAATGTTTCAAAGACTTAATGCTGTGGCCCAAACTTGGAACGCACGGCGAAGGGAGAGCAGTAGGCAACGCGGATTGTCCGAGAAACAGATAGCAAACACGCATGCTTGCAAGAAGATAAGAGATAACCTCCGAAATCGCTACAATCCTCTCTTGTACAGAGTCGCGCAAGTAATCACTGGCCGATTTCGACGCTGCGAATTCTATAAAATGCGATCTGTCCATTTGTCTTTCGTGTGATCCCAGTATAATACTGTGGAAGGATTTTGCGAAGTTTGCGCCACGCCCATTAACGCATTGAAAATCGACGGGAGTACGCCCATTAAGTTGGCTAAGAACATCTACAAGCAGCTCGGAGGGTAGGGTATCGAGGACATTAACATTCACAGTAGGGAGTGCATGAACTTGATCATCATGATGCTGAGGCTGGAAAACGGCTAGATTGTCATAGAGTGTACGAAGTACCTAATGAGATAGCTAAACGTGTGAGCTTCTAAGAAATCGATGAGTTTCCTTACATCATCATTGTCGTATAACTATACATATCGTCGATACGTCTACAAAGTAGAGAATCAGAGTCGCGTGAACACCTCATGTGCCCGTTTCCTGGATAGTATTGTATGGTTGTATGCCGACGTTCTTCTTTATTCATTTCAAGGAAATCGTTCAACAGAGTGTTGGCAATCATTCGTTAATTACGGTTTGGAAATATATTGCTGCGCAAAATTGGGAGGATCGGTATCCAGCTCATGCTGATTGATACGGTCATTGATTGTATCTTGTAGCCTGTAGTCACACTTCACTGTCTAAACATTATCTCCGCCAGTATCCACTCACTGATCCCCCAATGATCTATGTTGCTAGCTCCCAGCGATGTTTAAATAGTTTCGGTCGTTACGCGGACCTATGGGGTCAGGCATGATAGACAGTGTACAGTATATTGAGGTCCTCTACAGTGGCTTTGAGGTTACTGTCTCTCCTAGAATATTAACTTGGCATCACTAATAAGAGCTGAAATGTTTCGAGCTTGTTCGCTCGGACATTGCTGTAACAATTCTAGCCTTGAAGATGCCTGCCCTCCATTTCGTCTCAAGTGGTCGCTCATATTCCTTTAAATCACTTATTTCGGAGTCATCAAATTTCTAGGCCAGGTACTCCGTACAGAGTACTAAATTGCATAGTACAGATACCAAGCGCCGATTCCGGCCGGGTTCAAAAACATTTGACCTACCATGACTGCCTGCACGCGGATGGGCTTTATTGTATCATCCATCTTCATGTAATTATACAGGAATTCCGAACAAGCGACCTTATACCCGACATATCAAATACTATTCCAAAAGTTTACGAATTGTCAAAGTAGATCCCCACGGCACGTACGGAGTACGAAGTACTAACAACAGAGAACGTGGCGGCCCCGCATTAGGAACAGCGGCAATTGTCGGCCAACCCGCTCTGGTGGCTCAACTTATCTGTGAACTTCTTTCTTCCAAACCCCACCCTGCTCCAAATTCAAGAAATAAAAAATCCCATTTTCCCCTATTCTGCTTAGGTCGTGATTACCTCGAATATTATTAGCTTACATCCACGGGCTTACACTATGCCAGCCGTCCGGCAGGATTGCACCTCATACGCCTTCATAGCATCACATTAATACAGAAGCGTCGAGGTACGGCGTAATTAGGCGGAAGATAAATAAATATACAGGGAACACGGAGATGTCGGTCAGAATCGGCTGGTATTCTTGGCTCCAATTTATAGCGCTCTCCACACCAGTCAATTATGTCGGAACTTTCGGGGGATATCGTATTCTCCAATAGGCCCAGAGGTCATTAGCCACAACCGCGAGGCTATCGTTTATATCAATTCCTGTAGTATCTGCGTGGGCACAACCTCCGTCTTCAGAAAAAGTAGGTCAATATTCTTAGCCGCGAGCTTCTGCCAGAAGAAATCATCTGCTCAAAGGGACTATCTACCTCTAATTATTGCGAGAACTGGTATAAATTCCCCCTGATCGCGCTTACAAACATTGCTGGCAATACAAATCACTTCATAATATTGTCTGAAGCGATTCATGCTCTTCATGCTTTCCCCAGTCATTGTAGATTTCACTAAACAGAGAATGTAACAGGTATACAATTCTAAATGGTACCTAGCAATCAGGAGCAAATAGAAACTGAAAACTAAGTACATGTTGTACAGAGATGATCGACGTAGAAATTACTCCTTCTATTTAAACTTTTGATCTAGTGTACGGTAGGTATTCGTGTTACGTGCATGGCAGGATTGAAGCTTGAAAACTCCTGGGCAGTACCTAGGTAGATACCGAAAGTACAGTACATATCTGCCTACACTACATTCGCTACACTTTACCTTTCTGGTCATAGTTCATAAGGTGCTGAATAGACATCTCATCTGATTGAAGTTGATGTTAGGAAAGAGAAGTGCGCATACGAAGTAGTAATGGTTGGTTAAGCGCGTAGATTCATAGCGTCGTTACCTATCTCACCTGGCTACTAAGTCCGGAGCCGAGTAGGGAGAAGTAATTATCTAGGTTAGGTATCTCTCACTTTATCAATTGTTACTATCACCACGCCTCTGAACTCTGAATTTGAGCCTACCTTACCCTACAATGTGAGAAATGTACAAATTTGCTGACGAATATTACCTAGACATTCTCCGCCTCGTGGACTGCATCTTTCGTAAAAGATTACTTATACTACTTCGTACCAGCCGTGCAAACATAGGTATTTTGCAGTCAAAGGTGGCACAGGCCTCAAGCAGCGCTAGTGAAAGCTGGCTTCTTAACGCAGCTTGGGGATCTGAGTTTACACTGTGTGTGTCAGTTCAACCAACTGCCACTGAACTTGCCCATAATAGCCGAGAGATCTGGATCCTAGCGAGTTACAGCTTCAGCTGCGCTGTGGGACTGCACACCATCTTTTTTGGTTACCCTGTCCGGTGTTGTGCATCGAGATTGACGGCGTTCCTTGGCTTAGGAGATCCCAGCACGCTGTTTGGTCGGAGACTCGACAGGGTTGTTTGCCGCCGTCGCGAACCTATGTGATTTCCAAGCAGCCAAAATTGCGAAGCATTTATTTCTATGCGTACAGAAAATTGTTAGATGGCAGACAGGACACCACCATTCGTTGCTCGACGCTACCAAACCTACCAATGAGAAATTTTTATCAGTCTCGTGTCTCCGAAGGTGTTACACTACCTGCTACAAACCGAAGCTATGGTCAAGGTCAGCGCGAGTCTGAGTAACGTATCTCTCGGCCTTTTGTGACTTGCTTTGGTTAGGAGAAATTTATGCTTGCGATCAACTTGGCTCGTGACCCATTCGTCTCACCAGGAGACCAAGTATGACAGCCGCAAATCTGTTCGATTCGTTCAGTAGGCCCAACTAGATGGGTTGATGGTGATACCTACATACTAAATTTTATCTTTGATGGATCGCCGCACACACGGCGATTAAGTCGCTTGGCTCACCTGTCACACTCACAAAATTTATGGAGCTCTCGACCAAGGGCCATGTTCTGGACTGATGGTCAGAAGCTGGTCATAAGGCTCCGGCACGATCGCCTCTGGCACCACTGATCAACGAACGATCTACCGTCAAGGGATCGAGCTAGGGTGGCGGTTGGAGTGCCCCCCATGACAGCCCACCATCTCCTTATCGTATCGTGAGGGTTAGGAAAAAAAAAAAAAAAAGCTAGAAACTTCCAGCTCGGTCGGATATCGAAAGGGTAGCCAGCGGCTCGCGCGGCCTGATTCGGCCGTGAAGGGTCAATTCCGCCCGCATCAGCTCGTCCGGATACAGCCGCTGCGTCTGAACTAGGAAGATACTATGCTCGCCAGCCGTCAAGGTGTTATGTGCCGAGCACGTGTATGCCTGGCCGTCTACACCGCGGCCTGAAATAGGTAGTGTATTATGTACCGGTACATACGTGCAGGCTGACCACCACGCGATAGTGTAGTGACTTTGGTGGCTGACGTGGTCACACTCCCTCCGGTCAGGTCATGAACATCGCTCTAACGCTCCCGACTGTGTGGGTTCTGGGAGGCTCTACCTCGTGGGAATCCAGTAAAAATTGAGCCACCATTCGAGGACTCATGTTTTAATGCAGGTACAGTACCACTCTACGCAGGAGTTCCAGTCCATTCTAGCCAATCCTGAATCTTTAGCGATACATGTCGCAACTCAAGATTCGAAAGGACATATAGTCTTAGACGCTCTGACATTCTTCTCATTGTATGCTAGGAACTCCCTTGATGTAACTTTGCCCCGATTGAAGGACTCATACTTATCTCCTTGAAAGAGTCAATAGTTTGCGTAGGACAGTTTCGTGTAAGTCTGACGCAGCTCAGCTTACCATATACTATCTACTTACTTAACTTGGATAGGAAACTCATGCTTGAGACTTATGCCTCCGGTCCATATTGAAACTAGTTCGTATTCAGGAATCCGAATGACCTCCCGGATACGTCGAGCAAGAACCTACAGTAGCTTAGGGCGACTATATGCATTTCTAACCCGCCGTGCTGTCTCTTTCAATGTCAATGCGGGAGCCCATTTCTAAATGGGGCCAGCGGGATTCTGCGGGCCCTTTATGACGTCGATGGCGATTGTAGTTAAAGTACCTATTTCGTGATGGATGAGTAAGTACTTCTTTTTTAATCATCTAGGGTTATATTCAGATCAGGATTGCGCTATTATTCAGACCTGAGCCACCGTTGTGCTAGAGAGACACCTCATCGCAGAATAGAAGATGGATCCGGTGCTCCGGGAATGATGATTACTCACAGGGTATGTTACCCGCGTCTGAGATATCTTATTGTTCATGCCGTGAAACAGTTTCTCCCA
This sequence comes from Nemania sp. FL0916, assembly GCA_022578715.1. Classification (NCBI taxonomy): domain Eukaryota; kingdom Fungi; phylum Ascomycota; class Sordariomycetes; order Xylariales; family Xylariaceae; genus Nemania; species Nemania sp. FL0916. The sequence goes on along the minus strand of MU390364.1, from coordinate 71,872 downwards.
TATTAATTACTAGGTATCGAAATAGGTGGGAAACCCACGCTAGGCACTCGCTATTATCGGCTTCTGCGGCAGTTATACTGTGCTAAAGACTTACAGGGTCCTACGGATCTTCGAAAATATATTCTTGCTGCTTAGGTGATGTTCAAGGGACTGATAGCCAGAACTCACCAGAAATCTTAAAGACAGTAATATCAGTTATAACTAAATTATAACATACGCATTCACCATAGTTGGCTTATGACACATGCCTTAGCCATGCACTCAGTCTCCTTCAGGAGAGAAGTATCTACGTCTTGAGAAGGCTGGTACATGCATATATCAATTTGTATTCCTCTTGACACGAAATCATACGAGGTAAATTCCTGAGCCGCCACGTTCCTGTGAGAGAAGACTAAAAGCCTCGTGAATCGAACCAATCCATAAACACAACACGACCTGCATGAATTAGATTTTCATTGAGTTTGATTTTCTACTAACGATATCAGGGTGCGATTGTTTCAGAACTCCATGGAAACAGCATGTCTGAGGCGGCATCGGCCTTATCACTGGCCTTATATCAACGTGACCAGACTGAAATGTCATATACCTGTACATGCTATGAATCAGATGATAAATTGGCCTTATTCTCTCAAATTACAGCAACAGAGGTAACGTTCGGTACCTATAACAAATTGAGGTCGAAGTAAACTCTATTTTGTTTAGGCAGCTAGGTAACACATCTGTCTTGAGAACGCATCTAGGCGGGCAAAAGTCACGAACATTTGTCATTCGAGGCACTGGCCGTATAACATATCGCAATAAGCCCTTTGCCAAGAGACACATAAGTAGGACGAATACCTGTCTCGCAATTCCAACATATAGAAATATCGTGTTTCCTGTATGTAAATTATGCCGTGCGTGCATAGCTTGATTTTATCGGCCACAAGCACAATTAAGGGGTGACGTAGGCATTGATTAACATTTGACCCCCTCCAAGCACCGGTGCAGATCGCAGCCAAGAACCTGGAACTGCCTAAATCCAAAACTCGACCAACCTAGTACCAGGCAGCCGACTTAATCAATCAATCAGTCCAAACTTGGTGGCACGAACAACAGTCGCGTGACATTTAGACGCATCATCAACGACTTTGAGCTCGCAAGGCAACAGAATACCTTTAGATCTGCCTTACACTGTCTGCTCAGATTACACGAGACCATCGCACATCAAAGTCAAAGATAGGACCAGGAAGAAGAAAAGAGGGAAGAGAGGAGGATCAAAGGACAGTAGAAATTTAAAAATCCAACAGAAAAGAAGAGTTTAAAGGGAGAGGATGAGCGAAGCGTATCTACGAACAGGCCGCGGGGGCGCAGGCAACTTCTACACGCAGAAGGACGTCGAAGAGGCCGTCACCAAGAGCCACAGCGAAGTACGTCTCCTCTTTCTTCACTCTCTCTCCTCTCTCACACACACCACAAGTCCATCTGGCCGCCCACTCACTCACTCATTTCCTCCCCTCTCCTCTCATCCACCTCTACTCCCTTTCATCACATATCCACGCCTCCATTTCATATCTATCTATCTATCCAGACTAACCAACTAACCCGGCGCACTCAGGACCCAGAAGCGCAAAAAGTCCCCAGCAGCGCGGCCCAGCTCCCGGTAGACAGCACGAGCACGGCGCCCAGCGTATCCGCGCAGCAGGCGTCCGCCGGCGGGTACGCGCGGTCGGGGCGCGGGGGCGCGGGAAACTTCGTGCCTGCCTCTTCTTCCTCCTCCTCCACTGCCACCACTTCCATTCCCCCTTCCTGGGCCTCCTCCACCAACATCCCCCCTTCTACCAGCACTACTATCTCAGCACCCCATCCCGCATCCGGCTCTTCCCCTACCGCGTTCCCGCCAACTTCAACAGCACGTAACGTGGGTACAGGAACAGGGAGTTCCAAGTACTCCGGGCGCGGGGGCGCGGGGAACTGGGCGGGGGAAGAGAGCGAAGGGACGCGGCGTGCGAAGGAGGAGCAGGAGCGGCGCCGCAGAGAGGCGTTGGACGCCGGGATTGCGCGCGAGATACAAGCCAGTATGCCCCAGCAGCCGGCTCGCACGTATCATTTGCATCAGCCTGGGCGCGGACGGCGGCCGGAGGATGATGTTGATGTTGTGGATATCTAACTAATTACAGCAGCGCAGTGGCCCAGGGAGGGGGTGAGTGGGTGGTGTAATTGTGCCTTTGCAAGGTGGAGTTGGGGATCTGATCTTGTCACGGGAGGCGGTTTTTGTGTTATTAATAACACGGCGTAACCAACTGATTACCTAGGCTTACGTGTGGTAATGTAATAAAGTACGGGTGAATGGTGAGGGTATGTGCCATGGATCATATCGTGTGGAAAAGGAGACACATGGAAATTGTGCCTTCTATGATCCGGGAAGGGGAGCATCGAGATAATACCAATTCTCCTATTCTGACCTTGAGTAGAAAGATCTCATTTTCTTTCTATCAACATAGTGCGCCTCAAACGCCGAGATATGCCGGTACAAAAGTACGCAGGAACGCCGTGATATCTGCCCTAACCACATCAAACTTGATGTCCAGTAATAAAAAAGTGGTCTTAATCTGAGTCCACGTCCATTCCATCGTCCTCTCCCACGAATTCGACACCACCGTCGACCCGCAGCCTCTGGCGTAGCTTCTCCTTGCCGTGGACTTTGGCCTTCTCGGTCGGTAGTGTCTCTTCCATCTGGTCGATATGTTGGGGATCCACGCCTTGTTCCAATAAACGTCTCCGCTCGCTTCCACGCATCCGGGGAAGTAGATGGCTGTGCGTCTCCACAAGCTTCTTGTCGGCGGCGAGCTCGCGGGCACGTTTGCCTGCCATGCGTCGTTTGTAAAAGGCGCGCTCTCGTTTTGTTCTGCAAGTTCAGTTAGTAATTATGACATTGTGGTTGGTTCAAATGGAGTGCGCAGGCACAAGATTTCATCGAGAAAGGTCTTGTGCCTGGAACAAATCGGAAAGGTGACTGACCTGATCTCTTGGATACGTGACATGGCTTGCATGGTCTTCTCCCATAGCGTCCGATCGTATCGCACAGGAACGTTGCGTCGCTGGGCAAATTGAAGAGTAGAATCCACTATTATTACCGGCGTTAGTTCCTTACTGATTGCGAATCCCAAGGACATAGCTGGAATAACTCGATCTCACAAGGACACAATTGCCCATGAATAGAACGAGGCACAATGTGGATTCCAGGGTTTGAAGACCACATACCCGTCATTTCCTTGCCGGCCGCTTTTCTGTAGGCTTTCGTCCAACCTAACTTTCTAGGATTTCTCTTCATTTTGAAGTTCTTGTGGCATTTTGACCTGAATTCCGTATTAATAAGTATTCTTCCAGCCGCTAAACAGATGCTGCTTAGGTGCGGTGTAGAACGAGCAAAAACAAGCTTCATGCTTGGGCCAATTGCAAATCCAATGGGCTGGGGTGCCAGAGCGCGAAGACCATAGCTTGAGAACCTTGACGTAGTGATTCCTATCAAAGCACTTCTCCCTCCTTTCTTCCGCATGACTAATCGTTCTGAGTGCGATGTTACGAGCTAGAGGGATTCTAGCTGCCTGTCATACCCGGGAGAATGAGACTTGAGAGATACAAGGTCTGGATCCTCTCGGGCTCGCGTGTATCGATAGAACGGAAGAGGAACAAGTGCTTCAACAGTTCCACAAGGACTGATATGCGGAGGCTCGACAAGAATTCTTCATCCAAGCCCGAGCGCGTCGCACCCCAGTCTCTTGACTAAGCAATGGTCTTTGTGTATGGTGGAGGAGATAACGTAGTCGTGAGCACGTGCGCAAAATCGTACCTGCAGAACCGGAAAGCCTTTCCATCGTTTCTGACGAATTGTATGCCCTTCCCTATGCGTCTCATGTTAGCCACTCTCATATAGATAGCTCGTGAAGGAAGTAGCGGCTCGTACCTGGGTATGCGGGCCGGGAGCAGAAGTAGCACGTTTCCACCCTGTATCGAGCTAAGTCAGCATCTCAACGTCAAGAACCTGTAGGTATCGTGCGAGGTCGACGTGGTATTATCCGCTTGGACCAAGCCCATGAGGCGATTGAAATGCGGTAGAGGCGATGGGAATAGAGCGCCTCGAAGCTCGCGAATCGGGCCATGATTGCCTCCATTGAATGTAGACACGGATATTCGTGATTGTTCTCGACCATCCTCGAAGGGCAACGCGCTTCGCAAGGGTCGTAGGGCGCAAATCCGGATGGTAATGGAGAAATTGGGGTACCCACCTCATCTTGACAGTATAGCCGCGCTGGCTTCGCCGTCGTGATCGTGTCGGTCCGAAATCGTGGGTTCTAGCCCAAGTGCGACTTGAAGCTCGATGTTGTAGTTCTGTAAAAGTAATAGTAGGCGGTGGGGTGAGGTCGCAGGTCGCTGCATCCAAAATTTCCATCCAACGGCTTATCGATACGATTGACTACTAGATACCGTGATCCCTGTACTAAATCGGCACTTAGCTAAGTAGAGGGAAGTACTTCGTACCCAGCGGATAAGATAAGCCTAAAGAGCGGTACCTGCGGTAGTGGAGCACCCCATGACATCTAAGAAACAGCAGCTAGAGGCGCATTGAAAATTGCCCGCCAAATTCCGCTCGCAATCCAGTACAAACCGATCCTGACGACCAGCACCCTAGACGAGCCCAACAACCGACAACCGACACCCGAATATAACAGTAAAACAAGAAAAAGCAAGAGATGGTCTCTATGCTCGCAATCGGCGGCGGCGCAGCCGTCGCAGCATTCCTCGGGCGCGCAGGCCTGGTAGCATGGCGGCGGTCGCGGGGCGGCGTCGGCGCACTGGGCAAGGCCTTCTACAAGGGCGGCTTCGACTCGCGGATGACCAAGAAAGAAGCCTCGCTTATATTATCCCTCAAGTACGGATCCCCAAGACCCATCCGGGCAAGCCGGTAAAAAGAAAGAAGGGAGGAAGAAAGTAAAGCGGCTAACAATGACGGTGCAAAAACAGCGAGAGTTCCATCACCAAAGACAAAGTCCGCAAGGCACACAGGACGCTGATGCTGCTGAACCACCCCGACCGAGGCGGCAGCCCGTACCTGGCCACCAAGGTCAACGAAGCGAAGGAATTCCTCGAGAAGAACGCCAGCTAGGCAGTGGGGCGAGGGACCATGTCACGCTCAATTATCCAGAGAACTTAGACACAGCCGCAGCTGCGAGCTGATCCGACATGAGCCTCGGACAACGGTCAAGAGACCTATATCTATATTTGTACAATACCGAAGCATTTCACGGAGCGATGGCGTTTAGAAAAAGGTCATGTACGAGTCTACGATGAATTTCATCGTAGTGCCGTACGCATGCTTGACTGCATTAGCTGTTTTGGTATCAAAATAACATTCAACTCTCTACGGAAACGACTTGGCCTCCAAATGCATTTGCGACCTCACCGGCATATCTGCCATGAGGCAATATGCATGGTTTACGCACAGCTCCTGGGCACAGGAAAATCGAGGAACTGGGTAAGATCAGTGTGATGAATCTCAGATTGACGCTTAATGATAGGTCCTATGCTACTGCCACAGACTACTATACCTTGGCAAAGGCTCGTTTTTTAGTACGCAACATTCTGACCGGCTTCTGCCTTCAAATCATGCGGGCAAAATCCTAAGCATCGAGAATTGAGTGAAAAAACCAACTCAAAGGAAAACTGTGACCCAGGGGGTAATCGCTAGTAACCCCCCTACCATTGCGGCTCCCCTGTTAACGAGAATTCAGAAGTTAGTATGAGCAAATCAGAGATCGTATCTGAGAAATTCTAGAGCTTACTGCGAGCTTTGTTCAACTTTTCCACCGGTGGCTCGGATCTCTTAGGGCTACCGCCGTCATCTATTTCACCGTCGGTCCATTCATCCTCACTAGAGCACCGGTTAGCGCCTCTCGCAGTGTAGACATAGGCTTCTCGCTCGCCCTTACCCTGGCGCAGATGGATTCTTATCACGATCGGAGCCTTCGACCGTTCGCTTGACGGCCATAGCGATCATTGCCCGTAGCGTGTAGACGGCATCATTTCCGCCGTTATGCCAGTCCTGCCCGAAGATGCCCAGATCGGCGCAGACCTTTTCTAGACCGCGCCCGTTTTTGTTTCGTGTCATACGCTGGAACATGGATTTGGTGTCAACTTCGTCAACGATTTGCGGGACATTCCAGACGTTATAGCCCATCAACTTGAGCGAATTCAGATCCTGTCTGACATCATGCCCAACTATGATGATAGGCCTTTGATCGCTAGATGACTGGTCTCCCACAATTTCACATAGGGCCTTGTAGATATCCTGTTGGGGAACTATTACAGAACGGCTTGTATCAATCAGCATTAGCACGTGGCCTCGTTAGGGATTTTGACTTGCCCAAAATTGAAGGAATTGGGACAACCTTGAACGTATTTGGAATTGACGACATGTTTGTGCTCTTCGACTCTGAGGTGGTAAGCTTTGATCCGCGAAAACCAGTTCTGGCCTCCCTCGCCAGGGGCAAGATGAGCGATATCTTTCGTATCCAATATGGCTAATCCGATTTCAGTGATGACTTTGGCAGCCAATTCATCCGCCTCGACGTCGACACAGACGAATCGAACAGTTTCCTTGGATTCGAACGGCGCGGGCTTGAGGACATTCCAATTTGTGGCCACCAAGCCTGTGAGATCCATCAGTCATGTGTCTGCCACGATACCAAGCAAAGATCTCAAGACTCACTGCCGGATGACATCAGCGAAAAGGCCTGACGAAGACCCAGATATCGCTGAACGCGTTTGATCATACGGCCGCACTCTTTTTGCCTCTTTGATCTTTTCTCGTCCGCTGTTATTGGGTTGTTTTTCTTTGCGGTCCGGTCCAGTGATTGATATATGTTATCCATCTTGTCGCAGTACATCTGATAACAGGCAGGGGTGAGGTAATCAACGTTGTCTGCGGGCAACGAAAATGCCTGCGCTACCAATCTATTGACTTGATTGATATCGCCGGCTCGTCCAAGGAAACGAGGAAGCGGCGTATCAAATTCTCTAAAACTGACGGCAAATCGCTCCCCTGACTCATCCAATGGAATGGGGAGCCTTAGCTTGAGATGGCTACTTACAAAATCTAAGTAGCGTTCGAACTGCGAGGTAGGAACGAGTAGTAACGGATCCCTCGCGTTCGAAGGATCGCTTTGGCAGTAGCTGGGTTTGAGGGTAAGCATCATCTCATCCAAGGCATGAAGGGGAATCCGGCCGCGCGACCTACAAGTCCCATGTGCCCTTGTTGAGCAACGTTTCCTCGAAAAAGCCGGCGACCTGTGATCAGATCAGTCACACAGGCCAACACACCGCCTCCAATGGAATCGCATACCTGCTTCTGGGTTGTCTTGCCGCCGTTCATGCGAGGGAACATCCGTACAAGCTTGAAAGGAGTAAATACACCCAGTCTTGTTGCTCGGTCACCAAATGATAGGCTTGGGGGCTCGGCGTCACCAGAAGCGCCACGAGTATTGGCTAATGGCACGGGATCTCCTTCCTCGGCCGGCGCTGGCGAGGAGTCTAGACGTCAGCAATGTAGGTTGCAATAGAAGGAGATTCTTGCCATTGTATTGCTTACATGGTGCATGTGCCTTGGGGTTCAACTTCGGAACCATCGAGATGTTAATCTCGTCATCGCTATCGTCGGGGTCCCAATATAAGCGCTGTTTGGGCGGCATCGTCGCCGACAACTATGGATTTTTACTAGGTCGTGGTGAATATGATGCTCACGTGCCAACTTGCGGCTAATAGATAGATTATATGTTTGTGAAATCGTTTGATCAAGAGAGACTGTATGAGTAGATAGGTAGGTGAGTTTGCAGAACTACAAACGAGTGTAGAGAAAGGAATCAAGGGTTGCCATTTGAGCTGAAGAAGATGGAAGGGTCGGACCACCACTTCCAACATCATGCCCGAAGTTCTTTCCATTTACATAGGTCACCCTTTCATTTGCCAAGTCACTGCTATTGTACCTACATGTAAGATAAGCACTCACCAGCGGCCAATGATGTTTATTTTTCTTTGAAGCTATGGAAACGTACCTAGTGTAAGGTACATAGCAAAAGTCTCGTAAGGGGTTTCCGCCTGCCTTAAATACTAAATAGCGATTTCATGTAGGTGGCTATGATTACGTGTACTAGAGGAAGATATGAGTAAGTAGCTACGTTATGAAATCGGTGTGAGCACTTTCCTAGCTTTTGAGCTGGGAGTGTGTCAGCCGAGTAGCTTGGACCTCACGGCACTAGGTCTAAGATGATCTTTTTTGGGACGTGGCATTTCGAGGAGCAGACTGTAAGCCCAATAACAGTAGGCTCTCGAAGCTCTCGATCGAAGTAGGGCCTGTCATCAAGAGTCTACCTTGTTTGGGGGATTATCCCTTCACGCCACCTTCACTATGCACTTTTCTTATCTCCAGAAACAAGAGTCCGTAAGGAATCAAATATCATCAAACCATTGCAAAGTAAAGCAACGCAACTAAATTCCTGCATCATGAGCTATGTAGTATGATGGTGTCGTGTAATAACGCACGTATACAGAGGATAGTGTTGGCAAGGAAATCTGCATGATTGTATCCCGAATATCACTCCGTTAACATGGACGGCCTGGAGGTAGGGAAGGGAACTGATACCAATCATAAAAACGAAACCACTGCAATTCCTGCGTCGTACTCGAAAAAGAAACTCAATGGCACTAAAAGAGGTTATCCGGAGCTTGGTATACCCGAGGGTTCACTCGGGCTGGAAGGTCGTCATCATCGTCTTGTGCCCCCTCTCGATCATCGTCGTCTTCGTCACAGGCGACTTCATATTTATCAAAATCGCCAATTTTCCAGGTGAATCCATTCTCGTCTTTCATGAGCGAAGTATGTCCGCCCTTATTGTGTCCAACCAGACTGTGTAGAAGGAGAGGTGCAACATTCTTGGCGATATGAGATGGCAACTTTCCCAGCTGCTCATTTATCTTGTCCCGGTCTGAGCCTAGAAGATACCGGCAAAGGGAGTCGAGAAGAAGAGATTCGAGCGGGCTTTCTTGAGGTATGGAGGCCCAATGCTCGGACCCCAAAGATCCCACCCAGGGAGGCGAAGGTGATTGCTGGTTCAATATTAACTTGACAATATCATTTTGAAACCGCGGTGCTTCTATGTAGTCACCAAAAACCCAACATTCAACACTGGTGATGCGGCTGACGGGGGGCATGTAACTGGTAGAGACGTCATTGTTGCTTGGCAAGATGCCGGACATAGTACTCTGAATATAAACCCAGTCTACGAAGATTTGAACGACCTTGGGTTTGAAATTCGCTGGGACTGTAATGGCATAAGGCTCGTTTCTGGCATGCAATACGTTGAGTTTGTTGCGAAAATATCGAGAGTGATGCGCGAGGGGTAATGCATGAACGACGAACTTGCCCCCGGAATTACCGCGGCAAGCTGGTGAAAGACTGTCAAAGTCTAGTGTAACAATATCTGCCGAGTCTCTATTTCAATTGAGAATGTCAGATAGATAAGTAATTCACATGTCCTTATTGCTACTTACCCAAGAGATGGCGCAGTCGGCAGTCTCTTGAAGTGGCCGGTCATCTTGACTCTGCACGATCGAGATACTGTGGTACTCTCACCCAAGTGTTTCAAGTGGGGGCTTCTTCGTCTCAAAGGGCCGGGGTAGGAGAGTGAGATGCTGTGTGCTCATGCGGGTAATTGCTTGTGATTATAGGACGGATTAGGCCAACGAGGCTGGAAACAGGGTGCTTGATGATAGATCCCAATGATGGCCAGCGAGGCTGCGGGATGTGGTGAGGGCGTGCTGTATGTTGTTATTGCTGAAGGAGGTTGCGTGTAACTGTGTTGTGATGGCCTAGTAGGGTCGAAGATAGAGCTTTCAGAACTGGTGCCTAAGGAAGAGAGAGGAAGTCGAGCTGGGCAATCCACACAAGGCAGGCGAGTCGAGCACTGAATCTTGAGTTTGGAAAGAGTGAAAGATTTTTCCGAACTCGAGATACAGTACTATGGAGACTTAGTCGGTCGGTGACATTTTACTCTTCGTATTCTCATCCGCGGTGGGTAACTACCCAGCCTGTTGTATTAAGGTTGTGGGAAGGAAGTAGTACGGGAGTGTTGCAGAGGGGCGGGTGGCTAGGGCTTCAGCTTGGGTTGTTGGTATGGCCTGCCTCAGGTGGAAGTTGCAAAACAATGTGCAGCTACAACCAAGCCCTCTCTTCCAACTTGTACTAATATCGAATCTCTTTTGCGTCAGCACTTCTTCCCACACAATCTAGATTAATAAAATCTGTATGGCATTTGTTAGTGGGATAATATTGACTTCGTTCTGGTGGTCTCGAAGGTGACCTTGGAAAGGAGCCTTGGAAACGATCTCTAGTAGGTTTAATAGATAGACCATCAGGTGTGGTGCCTTGGTCCTCTCGACGCATAGGCTTTGAATTATGGGGCGTGGAAACCCATGATGGCGAAGTGATTGAAAGCTTAGAGGACGGGCAGAGAGAAGTAAAGATAATAGAACTAACGTGAGAAGATGTTGCAAAATTATCACGCTTGAACCAGTGTAACTTGAATACTTTCGATGTTGCTGGATTACTAGCGTTGCATTTGCCTATATTTACAATAGGCTCTTATTCCCTATGCTATTGAGCTCATATTCAACCACCAATAACGGGTGTATGCTATAGTTCAAGCCGGAAATCACTATCTTTTCAGGAACTAGTTGCCGAAGTTAGCATTGTAGTTAAATGTTGTACGCAAACTAGGTTACTTACCGCGAGCGCCTCTTCCGTTAACACATTAGAATGTTCAGATGCGTTTTCATCAATTAAGCCTAGCCTGACTTGCTTGATTTTCCACCATAGCTCCCTACGATCGCCGCCAAATTCACCTGATAGGAGGCGAGTTTTGAAATCCTTGATAAACGAGTTGAACAAATCGGGATACTCATATTCGATTGTTGTTTCTCTCATGACACCAATATGCTCAATAGCGCGATCATAGTCTTGGTCGCCGAATGATTTGGTAACCATATCTTGAATGATGGTCCTCATCTGTTTGATTGCATCCTCGATGTCCGCCTGATCATCGGCAAGTTCAACTTTTTGTTTAAATTCAGGTATTGCCTTGTCTGGGCTGATTTTGGCTCGCGTGTTCCCGGGATGTCTGAGGAGAGCGTCGATATCTAGACCAGATATCGGCTTGGGTTTATCGCTCTTATCCCTCTTACCCTTTGCCTTAGGAGGAACTGGATGGGTATTAATCAGCGCTGTAGGTTTACTTTCAATCATATGTCCCAGACTTACCTTTCTTAACGCTAGCTTTCTCTATCAGATCTTCAAGGTCAGACTTGGCTTTTGACACAAGATCTTCTGGCGGGCTTGCATATTTGAGTAGAATCGCTGGAGTTGGAGGAATAGGTTCGCTCGGATAAGTCGCGCGGTGTCGGATAACCTGGTTGATGCGGTGAAGTGGTGGGCTAAAAAGGTCTTCAACGGTAGCATACTCCATTGTTCGATTACTATTGTAATTTAGCTTTGTATAAGTAGATTCGAGGGAAGTATTCACTGACCCTTCGTCGTCCTTCTCCCAAGATGATATATCCATAGCGTCTACGTAGTCATTCATGGCCTCCTGCAGCTCGTGGGAAGGGAGATTTCGGTGGTTGTCGGTGATGGTATTACCTTGAACAGTAACGATCTTGTCGAGAGGCGGAAATGGATAGCTCCTCACATCTTCTGCGAAGGGAAGAGGTACGTCGTAGAGACATTCGAAATCGGGCTCGATATGAGGCGCCAAGAGTACAAGAGCGGGTTCCTTGCCGTCTTTCGTTACGATTCGTGCAACGGCATAAGACTCTAGCTCATGAAGCGAGTGAATGAACGATGATAGTTTCAAGGCCGCTGCGTCATTGAACTTCTGAGCTATTGTCATGCATGTCTCACCCATATTCAGGAAAAACTCATACTAGAACCATTAGCATCTAGCTCTCCGCTTAGATTTAGGCTCATACCTTTTCTTGATAAACAAAACCCACGATGCTGAAGCCTTTGGTTGTCTCGATCTTGATTAAATTGTAATCTGACTCGCTAATATGAACAGCAGTTCTTCCGTACTCATACCCTTTGGCTAGTCCGTCGCGATCGACATCTCGTTTTCCACCAGGAGCCGAGGGGTCATTGACTTTGTATGTGCGGGCGTCTTTCACTGCAGAAAAATTTGGTGTTGGCTCAACGCCTTGCATTTCGTCGCCGTCGGTGGCTTCGGCAATATCAGCGGGATTATGATCAGACGTAGTCTTCATGACCACCCTGCTGGCAGGTGGAACAGTTGCCTTATGCGTCTTGAAGTATCGCTCGACATTAATAGACATGGCATCTGCATGTACATCGGGATCTCCAAGAGTGAGCAAGCCATCGTATGTTTTGTAAGGCTTGACAGACTTGGTCCTTGGCATTTCCAGCTCAGAGATTGCCTCGGCCATGGTTCCATACAAGCCGTCACACTTCTCCACTAGATCTCTCAAAATCTCTTCGTTTTGTTCCTTGGTAACTGCTTTGTCCTCTTCCTTAAAGCCGTATTCGGCATCATCGAAGTCTATACCCCTGTAAACAGTGTTAGCAGTCGATATCAGACTTAGGAAGTACTGGGAAACTGACAATACTGTAAGTTGTATATTGGAGCCCTTCATCTTCTCGGATATATCACTCGTATCACTACCGTCAATGGGCGCCTCGCCGTCTGTGACTAGAATGATTTTGCGATTGTATTTGAGCTTCTTGGTGAACTTCTCGATCATCTCGATAGCCAGGACGACGGCAGAGATGCAATCACCAGCCTGCGTGTTGCTGGGCTTCACACGGCCGCGTAGGGTTCCAAGATTGCGCATAGTCATAGGACCTAACTCCTGGAGGACTGATATGTGCTCGTATCCTTCGCATCCCTCTTCTTGACTCGCCAAGGGGTTATCGGTCTCGTCTGTCCTCACTCCAACAACACCGACGTTCCAGGTCTTCCGCGATGCGGCCACGGTGGTAGATATCTTATCCCAAACATAACGCATACCCCAGTCCAGATTCGATTCATCGCGGCCATTTTGACGGCTGGCCATGGACAATCCCAAGTCGATAATATAGACGGTAGCCTCCTTGTCCGCCATGGTAGGCAACAGTATTGACAGATGACCTCGTCGGTATTAGGGCAATTGACACAAACGAAATCAATGATGCAGCATCAATCTCAGCCCATACTCAGTGGAAGGGAAGGCTGATGTCCCCTTCAAGGTCTATCTCATTGGATAGTAGAGCTCCACCTCGACAGCAGCCTAGAACGCGCCTCAAGCCGTCGCGATAGTGGAAGGGAGTAGGACATATCCAGCTCCCTAAACGGGTAGCTCACACACTAAATTGAGCCAGCCAGGCGCGACTGCACGTGACATGCATGAGACAAAGTTGGCCTAAGCTCGGTCGCCTCTGCGAGGCGAGTGTCTAATAAGTCCCGTCATGACCTAACCTAGAAGCATACACACCAGCTGTCTCGTTCTTGAAAGAACCGTTAGATTCTTCTATAAAGTGCATATTAGTTTGTCAATTTAGATACAGGCGACTGGAATAAGTGAAAATGCCCGAGGGATCTCTTCTGTTCAATCCGGCTCCGTATCACGTCATATCGTATGCGACTTTCTCTTAAGTTCCACTTTGGACCGGCTTCGTCGGGAATGCTAACGATCGCTCGTTTCATAGCTATGGCGCCCTGCTAGGCACCCAATTCTTTCATGTGAGTGCAGTCCGGAGGCTTGAGGCTCGATCATTTACGATCGTTAAGCTTCGTTTGCTCGAGTGTCTAAGAATGATGACTTTGTTGTGCTAATAATCTTCAGACTTTCATTAACTCGATAATATCCTTCAAGGTGCTAGCACGCCCGCAATTCGCCGTCCTGCAGCGAGCCGTTTTCCCCGCCTATTTCGGGATCCAGACTGCCGCGCCCATAGTATTAGCACTTACCTATCCCGGAGGAGTGCTGCCACAGGGCATTAGCGGCGTCTTGCATCCAACGAATCGTTGGGGCGTGCTAGTGCCCCTGACTACGGCATTTGTGACCGGTTTGACAAACTTGGTCTACTTCCTGCCGGAAACCAACAAAGTCACCGCGCAGCGAAGGCACCAAGGTACGGAACTTTCTGCCGGACTCTACATGATTGCTGGCTGTGCATCATCCGCCCCCGTTTTGGGTTGTTCGACTGGTTGTCGTCCTGTTGCTAACTTGAAATTGCTGTTTCAGAAACCAAAGAGAGCAAAGAGAGTCAGGGTAAGGCTCAACAATCCAAGGAGATGAAAGCCCTGAACAAGAAGTTTGGCAAGCTCCACGGCTATTCGTCACTGTTCAACCTCATGACTCTAGTTTGCACAGTGGCCTATGGCGTACATCTATCAGCAAGAATACAGTAGCATTCCATAATTAGAAATGAGCATCATATATTAACATAGAGTGTATAACAACGCTGACGCATTATGAGACATTCATAAGGCTCCGAAAATCTGCGATACTTAACCGACTTTGAGCTGTGAGAGCGTCTTATAACGGTCTCGGGTAAGTAGATATGTTGTCTAACATAGAACAGCTGCACTGTTAACAGCTACACTGTTAACAGCTACACTGTTCACTGCTCAGCGGCGGACCTCCATGGAATCGTATTTCTGGTCGCAATATCTGTAAGCTTATGACTGTAATGATTGGGCTCAATCACTGGAGCGGAAAGCTACCTAAATCATAAACGGCTAGCCGAAGCCAGTAGACTCCTCTTCACTTCTTCAAATCTACGTGTTCTCATATCCGGGTCTTCTACCACCGGCTGCACGCTTGAATAGGCGCTGCGTTCAATCCAACCCCTAACTGACCAATATGTAGGCCGCTTTGAAAGCTGGTACGCGATATCAAGTTCTTGTAATGGCTTTGCAAAGTCGCGGTCCAAGGCCGATAGGGGGTGCCTGGAAGCAGATGCTTTGGTACCAGATGTAACTTCATATGTCGTGACGCCAAACGCCGTAGATGATCGCGCATACGCCGTTGCGCCCTGGTCAGAATAATCTGTAGGCATCCTTGTAGGATGCATGAACGCGTATCTTGTAATTGGGGATCTCGATGCGGGAGATACAAAGTCCTCAGATCCGCCGCCTTGGATGAATGCCTTGTGCAAAGGAATAGACGGAAGAAGATAAAACAACGTCGTAACACGTATATAATATGGCGGATTCGTAGTCGTAAAGAAGACATAAAAAATAAAAATTTATTTGCTAGGCACAGACAAGTCAGGTCTGCCTATACCGAAGGGTTCGGCCCGCTTCCCTACCTAGTAAAAGTGATCTGCGAACACTTGAACTGAATCGCAAATTCGGGCCGGCATGAATGCGCGAAAGGTACAGAATAGTTAGTGCAGCCGATCGACGTTTGAGACGCAACACAATGCCCAAGTCTTCTGCCCAAGTAATCATTACTACCAGAATTACTTTGCTGTCTCAGATCGTACGAGGATATACTCGCGAGGACTCATATCGACTCTGGGCTTAGCAAGAGCAGCGCATATAATATAGAATCAATTTAGGATTGCGGTACTCTTGTATGTAGTTTAAGATTATATGCCGGTGGCTTGGCAATCTGGGTATCTCATATAATACCAGCTAGGAACCGACCCAGTGCTTTGGTATACCGAGGCAGGGACCTAGATTGAATCCTACCCTAGGTACATAGATCTTGCTAAGAAAATGTGGATCAATGCCCCTAACCTTCCCACACCTGTCCCCTGAGGCTTGTGCAATTTGCTCAGTACCTAACAGGCAACTTTGGGTTGAGACTATGGAAACTATTCTCCATCCTACGTCTGTTTTGACTTTGCGCGTTTGGCTAGGTCGCTGGTTCGAATGATCTTCGGAGTAGCTACTGGCGTCTTGTAGGGTCGCAGCGTCGGTATGAGAACACCAACTTGTTTCTGATAAGCTTTATACTCAGGGTATTTCCCAGCGGTGATGGACTCGGTAAGCCATGTCGATCCCTGAAACAACATAATGAGAAACAAAGAACCCGCGCCCGCCCAGCTATACATAACATTGCCAGCGTAGCAACTCCACTGGTAAAGAAGGAACCAAATGGTTTGTTCTGCTGTGAAGTTTGGGTGCCGGCAGTACGCCCATAGACCCGATGTGATAAAGCCGCGATTGAGATCTTCTTGAGTGTATTCACAGTCTCGCGGTATCTTGGCTGTCGCTTGGTATTGTTTCTTGGCAGTTTGGTAGTCTATAACAGCATCAGTTCTTTTCTGCGTGGAAATTTTGGAAATACCTACTCCATTGCTGCTGATCACTAAACCATTCTGATACGACAAGAGCTAATTCTGTGAAGGTGAATAGCAAATCGGCCGCCCCAACTTTCGGTTCGATATTTGAAGCTAGCAGGACAACGTATGTCGGTGCGGCGAGGAGGAAAAGCAAAATGCTCTGTATAAACGAAATAAATGTTGCATTGAAGACGAAAAATATTGCTGGGTGACAGGCGCCTCGAACGATTTCCCTATTCAAAATTAGACTCTACACAGAGGCTATCGATGATCAATGACCCTACGAACCATCTATAGTCTTCGGACCCAATCTCATAGCCGCCTTTGCGCCAGTAGTTGAAAGTTAATCGAGCCTTCCGATGATCTGAGTTAGATTACAGACACGATTGTATTTTAAAGACACTTCACATACACTCCAGATGACGCTCCACAGAAGAATTAAGTCAACTCTTTGGGTTGGCAGGCTATTAAGACGAGCCCAGGCCGAAAAGTGGGCATTGTAGATAGCAGGCAGTATGCTCCAGAATCGATCTACTTGAGAGTAGTTACGATTAACCTCGGAAGCAACCCAGAAGATGCTACCGAGAAGCACGGAGAAGGCGAAGCCTGAGATCAAGGGATTCGTATTTGCGTATAGATTGACCAATGGCTCGCCAGTTGTCACAGCATGAACAACATCAGAAGGGAGCCCGTAGAGCTGGGGCAGAAACGGCTCAAGGACTTGAGAATAATCGGCGCAGTCCTCAAGAGAGTGGATTACTGGGAGCGCCATTCTTAATAGCAATGATGAGATTTACAGAACGAAATGTATTGTTGCAACTACTACCACAACACCTCCGGATAATAGCCCACACAAGAAGACGTAGGACGTAGGAAGAGGAACGTCATACATTAGCTCAGTTGTGGGGCGAGTGTCGTGCGGCTGACGGGAATGAGACGCACAGACCATCTGGTAATAAGTGGGTTAGAAGGCATTGCAGGTGCTTAATTGGCTGGCACAGGGATTCACGGTTGGGTCTTGAGCAGGCGCGTGTTTTACAGGTAAGTGCCGACCTAGCAGCTTACTTACCTAGTGGCCCATTATTCTCTAAGTATGTACATACAGTACCTAACATTGATAGAAGTTCGTTTTTCTTCGTCTTGTAAATGTCGATTGGTATTTTGACAAGAGTAGGTGCCAGCCAAAAGCTAATAAGAATGCAGCATTGCCCTTCTTGACACGATCTAGAAAGCCACACTCCCGCCAGAAAACAAGAACCCCCAAACGGTGCGTTAGATTTCAACTTTGCCAAACGTCCACTAAATTTCACCCTCCTTTCTTCAACTTATTAGGTGCTCACTAGCCATGCTAGGCCCTTCCATGGTCCCCCGGCTTCACTCCCGATGCCAAAATTCAAGAGCTTGCTTCGGGGCACGAATCAGCGCCTCTAGGGCGACACGACGGCTCAACTCTATCATGAGAGTGCTCTGCGTGGCCGAGAAGCCTTCTATTGCGAAAGCTGTAGCCGGCCACCTCTCTGGCGGGGAGGTGCAAACTGTTGGTGCCCAATCGTTCGCCTAAGAAGCAACATGCACTTATACCATTTAGCATAATACTCCTGAAAAGTACATCAAAAACTATGTCTTCAACTATGACTTCGGCCGTCATTGGGGCAAGTGTCAGGTCACCATGACCTCGGTCCTTGGGCATCTTACTAACGCGGAATTCCCTCCGGAGTATAAGAAGTGGGATTATCCGCCGCCAGACAGCCTATTCGATGCTCCCGTCAACGTAGTCGTTACTGCAGTAGGTACATTCAGCTACACTATGGGACCTTGTGGTAGGCTGCGTATTGACGGCCTTGGCGTAGGACAAGACGAAAGTCGCAGACAATATCGAGAAACAGGCGCGCTACGCTAATGCCCTGTGCATATGGACAGATTGCGACCGAGAAGGCGAACATATCGGCCATGAGATCTGTGAAGCCGCGCGAAAAGGAAACAGAACACTCGATATCAAACGAGCCAAGTTTAGTAACATCGAGAGAGCGTCAGTAATCTCGGGCCCCCCTTCCGCAATCTGCATTGCTAACCTGGTCTAGGCATATCATCAACGCTTCAAAGAATCTTATCAACCTTGATCTGAAGCAAGTCAATGCGGTCGCGTCACGTATTGAACTGGACCTCAGGATAGGTTATGCTTTCACTCGCTTCTTGACCAACAATCTCAAAACACTCGGTGGCCCATTCCGAGATTTGTTATTAAGCTATGGTGCGTCTCAACAAATCATTGCTAATGAGACTCACTAATCTAGGCTAGCAGGGTCTTGCCAGTTTCCGACATTAGGTTTTGTTGTAGATCGATATTTTCGGGTGAGGAATTTCAAGCCAGAGCAATTTTGGAGCATTGGAGTTATGCACAAGCGGGAAAATATCGATGTCAATTTTCATTGGGCTCGGAACAGACTTTTCGATCGTGCATCAGTGATTATATTCTATGAACGATGTCTGACGGCCAAGAAAGCTAAAGTCACAAAAGTTCAAGAGAAGCCAACGAAAAAGTGGAAGCCATTGCCGTTGACGACAGTCGAACTGCAAAAGATGGCAACGAGGTTTCTACATATGACTGGCCAACAGGCCATGGAGACTGCCGAAGGCCTCTACAATAAGGGCTTCATTAGCTATCCGAGAACAGAAACTGACCGATTTGACCCCGGCATGAATCTTCAAGCTCTAGTCCAGAAGCAAACTCAATCTCATAC
Source organism: Nemania sp. FL0916 (assembly GCA_022578715.1). Lineage (NCBI taxonomy): Eukaryota > Fungi > Ascomycota > Sordariomycetes > Xylariales > Xylariaceae > Nemania > Nemania sp. FL0916. The sequence continues at coordinate 52,759 of MU390364.1, read as the reverse complement.
TTGGGGAGACTACGCTCAGAAGTTGACCGACGGTGGGTTCCAACAGCCCAGGCAAGGCAAAAACGACGATAAAGCACATCCACCAATTCATCCCATCACTTTCGCTTCTCCGTCAGCACTCAATGACAAGGAGAAAAAGATATACGAATTTGTAGTGCGGCGCTTTCTAGCATGCTGTTCAGAGGATGCCAAGGGTGTCGCTACTGATGTCGATATCCTGTATGGCGAGGAATCTTTCCATGCCCATGGAGTTGTTGTCCTAGAACGGAACTTCCTCGAAATCTACGTGTACGAAAAATGGACGGGGAGTGTTCAGCTTCCTAAGTTTACAGTCGGGGAAATATTTGAGCCTACAGAAGCGTTGATGACGGAAGGAAAGACTACGCCTCCCAACTATCTCACTGAGGCAGACTTAATCGCCCTAATGGATGCCAATGGCATAGGAACCGATGCCACAATGGCAGAGCACATACAAAAGATCCAGGATCGAGACTATGTGCGGGTTGTGCCCAGAACAGGCGTCTTAGCAGAAGAGGCAAATGATCCAGAAGGTGGCCGCGCCGCCGGTTCTGCTCGTGGGGGCCGGCCACGAGCCGGACGGGGAGGCCGAGCAGGAGCAAGTACATCTAACGGACGCGGAGGCGTCATGGAATTTATTCCAACGCAGCTAGGCGTAGCTCTTATTGAGGGCTTCGATAGAATGAATTTTGAAACTAGTCTCGGTAAGCCATTCTTACGGAAAGAGATGGAACTGAAGATGAAAGCCATCTGCGAAGGGCGCACTACGAAAGAGACCGTCTTAGAAGAAAGTATCCAGCAGTATCGGCAGGTCTACACGCAATCACAGCAAAAATTGAGCGTGCTCAAAACGGTTGGAATAAACCCCCCTTGTCTTGCCGGATGATAGGCCAGCAAACACTAACTTATCAGTAGGCATGCCGACAGTATATATTTGGAGCTTGAACTACACGCGGCTTTAAGTAATCTGTCCAATTAACGCTGCATACTATACGCATGATAGGAAAATACTCCGACTCCAGGGATGATATAGAGCGCTGTAACACAAATGACTACTCGCTCCGAGCATCGGCTTCGGAGTTATAGAATAGTAAGTGTTTATACAATCAAGCAGTACGTCTCATTGAATTCTGCCCTAGCCTGCATGATCGATACCAGTAGGAGACACTGGGAGGATATAGAGTGATTATTGGACTGCTGGGAGAGAGGAGTGTGCATCTGCATCCAGCATTCCCCCGTCTATGCCTTTCGACAATACATACGAAGTACAGTCGCTCACAATTCGTGTAGCCGTATCCCCACAGAGCCACGAATAGAAAGTGCACCCTATTGAACAACGTGGGGTAATAACGAAAGCTGATGGGGTGCCGCTGTGTCGAATGCTCCTCGTGGCGGGGTAAGTGATGAACAGATCCCATAGACCATTGATGCATCATCGCTGAGCACCACGAATCAATATTCACCATCACTCACAAATCGCGCGACATATGCATGCTTTCTAGCACCAATATAGCCCTTCGATGCGTTAGAAAAGCTGTCCCAGTCAGTGAATTCAAGAATTCGCAAAAGATCGGCAAACGTTTTCTCGTGTTGGTTGCCCCCTTATGGCATCATCATATAGCTTCCAATGTTTAACGTATGTTTCAATTCTATGAGAGTTCACAGTACCCAGATGGACGGCGTGCTTGAGGTCATTTATATGGGATCCCAGGGACCCAGCTAATGACAGGTTTCCACTTATGCAATTTCCTGGTCCACCACCCAATAGAGAGACCAGGTTTACTCCCAGTTCGCATGTTCCTTGTGGTTAGGAAGCGCGGAGCCTAGTGTATTGTTAGGATAACGTGCTCTGTTACAGTTGATATTAACCCTCATCTGTGGCGACAGGCTGTTGCGGCCCCGACAAGAACATAGCACTAATTACTCCGTATGTACAGGCTGAGGAGGATGGGTACACTACTGCCGGGAGTGGCTTTGCTACGTAAAGTCTCATTCCACAACAACCAACTGTCGGCCTTGTAGTTACTTGACGAGCCCTCGCCTTGTAAAAAAGTACCCGAAAGTTAATCGAAATACAATACCCTCTGGGTTACGATCTAACCTAGAAAGGTCCATTGACAGTATGATAGAGACACTGGGAGATGGTTAATGTTTCCTCGCAATAGATAGAGAAGCAAACTTTGGAGAGGGGCTCGTTGAGGGGTACGATAATTTGCCATACCATTTGCGCAACTTATGTGCTCGGCGTGTTTTACAAGAATGGACATGGGCGGGATCTAGCTGCATGACCGAATGGCAAGGTGGTTACACTGTAACTACGGTAGTAGATTGGACCAGTATAATATCATTTATCACAAACTTGCTGTCTGCGATGCCATCCTTCCCCTGCTTTGCAGATAAGACCACGCGACCCTCCCACACCTCCCGTACTTCTTGTTAGCCACTCAACAAATCTGGACGTCATGAGACTTTATTCGAACTTGATCACTCGACCCCGAGTTGGCCAGTTGAATTTACCACCAGTAAGCTGAGAATGGTTATTGATGTACTGCGCAGGTACTGTATCGGTTCGTTTAGCTGCTTTGTGACAGGTTTATTATTAGAACTGTAATGGACGCTGAAGGCTCAGATACCTAGGGCAAACCAGGATCTGCGAGCCTAGTGTAGGTACCTCGTTCATTGCCAGGTTATGCGTATACCAGTAATTCTGACTTTACAACACAATCCAGGTCACGCCTGAGCTGACAAATGGCAACTTTTTCCCTACTGATAATTTCCAACCGCTGACTCTACAGTTAATAGGTATCTAGATATTGATTTCCGTTCATGTTAATTCCGCTAGACAATAATTCCCGCGGGGGAATGGATGAGACAGATAGTTTTGGGTATGTCCTCTCTGTCCATTGATAGAGCTACCTACCTAAATGAATTGCATGCCATCCAGGCGGACGCAGCGCATTGGCTAGCAGTAGATATGCAGACACACCCCTAATTAACTAATTGCACCCCATGGGACTGTCAACCTTGTGTTGAGATAAGCCAATCATGAGCTCATGTCTCTCAGCGTGATACCTATTCTAGCTTTACGAAGTACCTTCGTACACACGCATACTTTCCAGGGAAGGAGACGGGCCCACACCCCTTTCACAAGATTGGTACTACCTGCATGTGGTAGACTGTGATGTAATAGTCATGTACATCGCGCAGCGAAATCTACGCCAACGGATACGAAAAGATACGCGCTGCCTCCGTCCAGCTGGATGCAACGAAGTACCTCATAGATTACCTACTCCGTGCTTAGGCAGCGCGCCATTGCATGCCTACCTCCCTACAAGCAACCACTGAGCAAGCCCGGTCCAGCACATGCCCCAGGCGCTGTTGCTGCTCGGAGTGGGCGAGTGGGCGTGCGCTGGCCGTCCAAGCATAGTAAAACGCCGTTGCCGCTCACTTGCCAGTGTGACTGATTTCTCCCATCATCAACAACAACAACAGAAACATAACAGCAACACCAAACCAGTCGAACAAAGAGCCTTCTTGTCACAGTCGAGATAGTCGCGTAGCATTGCCCGCCTGCCTCCCCGGTCTTTGTCATTGCATCTCCAGTCGAGACCAACAAAGACTTGCCGATCGCCGCCACTGTTTATCTAGCGCCTGCTTCGGATCTGCTTGTAAGTGCATGAGTAAGTGACTCAGTCAGTCGACAGCTCGTCATCCGTCAGTTCGTCATCGACCACCGCCATTCACAGTCTACCTACCATCGTCTGTCCTCTGTCCTCTGTCCTCTCTGTCGTCTGCTATTCAGCACCAGTCTGCTGGCTATCTTTTAGCCTATCGACCGGCACCTGCAAAGCAACGCAGAGCAACGCGCCACACGCCGTCGCTGTGCTTGCAGACCAAGTACCGCATCTAAAGGCTTATACTGACCCCGTGTCGCCTCACCGTGTAGACACTGCACTATCTCGAAGCTTTGACTCTTGCAACATGGCAAACATGGCATATGCTACCACTGCTCGCGACATTCCCATGACCGCCCAGGCCGGCCGAGACACCTTCACTGGTGTAGCGGCCGCCCGGACCGGCTCTGTGACAGGGGCTCATCCGCTCCCGACGCCGCCCAACTCCATCTCGCCGGCGCTGCCTCCCCACGGGCTCAAAGCCCAGTTGCAGAGGGCCCGCCTCGATCCCATCGACTCGGATCTCGACCTCCACGACGACTCTGACTCCAATCAGCCCGTGTCGTCGTCCTTCGAGGCCGCCGGCGACATCACCGCCGCCTTGCTTGCCAAGTTCCACCTTCCCGAGATCCTGCTCAATCACGGGCCACTAGCCATCCGGCACATCATGGGCTACCTGACCACGTCGGTGCCTGGCTTTGCTGGCATCCCGCCAAACAAGGCACGGAGGTTGGTGGTTTCGGCACTGCAGCGTGGACAGGGATCTGGCAGCGAAGGTAATGGCGTGAGCGGTGATGTCGAGTTCGAGAAGGTCGGCTGGGGCAGGTGGGATGCAAAGCGAAGGGGTCAAACCACACGCCCTGCTGTGAGTCGGACAGCATCCGGTGAGCGACGTCCGGGCCCCTATCCGACGAATATCCCCATCAACAAGGACGGCCCCTGGAATGCGGCCCAACCACGATTTAACACCGGCACCGCTGGCAATCGCAACTCGGCCTCTTTCTCACACGATGATCGATATGCTAGTATGCCGGAGCACGAGGCAGATAAGATGTCTCTCGATTCTCTTGACGAGCCCGGCTCAGCGTCCTGCTCGGAGGCCCCTGACGCCGCCGACGTCACTATGGATGACAACCCTGAAGACGAAACGGACGATGAAGATTGGGGGGCTGTTGGAGCTGCTGCTCTGCGAGCCGGCTCCTACTCTACTCCAGCCGAGGCTCGTCGTGGTGCAGGCCACCTGTCTTATCATGGTATAAATAATACTGGGGGTTATTACCGATCGTTCTCTACGAATACTCGCATGCTTCGAGAGCCTCCGCTCGACAACATCGACTTGGACGCTTTGGCCGCCTCTTCTGATGCACAGGAGCGCGAGGCGATCCAAGCTCTTTTACAACTTGGTTCTGTATAATCATCATGCATGGATGGCGTTTGGGCAACAGCCGGTTTGAAACATATGCATGGTCGAAGGTTGGCCGGTTTTGGCTGTGGATTCCGGCCCATTTGATTGATACGGCGTTCTTGTTGATTTCGCTGCTGCGATACTTCTCTTTTCTTTTCATGCAACGTATGGCGTCTTGGGCGCTGTGGAGACAACGGATGTCTCCGCGGCATCTTGTATGGTGGTGCCATACGACCGAAGAACCGTTGCTGATCCGGTCTTCACCTCGAATTTTTACTCTCCGCATGCTCGTGGCATTGGAGGTCGGATATGGCCTCTCAAACTGCGAAGAGTTTCGAGCTAAATCATCCTAATCATCTTCGCCATTCGACGAGACTACGCACATTCGACAGCTGATATTGCTACGATCCACTTCTCTGTAGCCTCTCAACCTGACAGTGACCTTGAGCCCTTGGACCACCCTTGTGTGCTCGGTCTTGAAGATTTGTCGGTGGCGAGCTTATGATCATGTTCTATACCCATTCCACTCACATATACCCCATTGCGACTTCACCGTGGCATTTTAACAAAAAATCCGCTTCAACAAAAGTTCGCGGGCTTTTTCGATCCATTTTCACCTACAATTTTGGCATCCACAACGGAGATGTGGTATACATGCTGGTACAACTTTTAATAATTAGCAAAACGCGTCCGAATGCGAATTCGGACCAGACAGGGGACCATCGCATGCAATGCTATGGCTATGCGATACTTGGATATTCTATAGACCCGTCAACCACGCGGGAAACGACGCCAGTCGTCTGGACAGTGTTAAGACTATCAGACCAGAGTACAACCAATTGGGGGTTCACTTCTGCTTCGCTTATCTTCTACTATCCTGTATATTAGGGAGAGACAGATAAAACTCGGAGAGAAAATAAGACAAACTTTGTGACCGCCCGTAGCTGCGAGTTTATTTGCTATCAAGCCTTAGTTAAACGTGACCACGCGCGTCCCTATCATCATTACCTAATTATGCTTTCGAGTGATACTACCGTGTTCTGAACACGTATATATCTTGTTGATGAAAAAATTCTGCAACTTGATAATTTTCAGGCTATCCGGGTAGCTGGAAGTCAAAATAAACGTCACTATCTACAATTATGTAGCCTTGGCAGGTAACTGTCTTGGTACCTACTATGCACGAGTATCTGTTGATTCAAGTCCGATTCCTAATAGCGCTAATGGTTTTCGCTGATAGTTCAATTCTAGCATAGGTAGAGAAGAATTCAGGGAAATCTATCTCAGTTGTTACCTAATAGATCCTCCGCCTCCATACGTTTCTCAGGATCACATCGTTGGCTTCCAGAGACAATTACAAGACGAATCTGCTGTATTGTTCTCGATGATCTCCGTGTCGTTCCTTTTCTCTGAGCTGGTTAGACTCTCACGAAAATGATAGATGCGAAACTCGTTATCTTCCAAGCACCTTGATAGTGTAGTTGAGGTTATCTTTATGACTGTTCGCCAATATCAAGGTGTTTTCATGACTAGCCAAATGTCCTTAAAAGCACGACTCCAAGAGTAGTAGGCTTTTGTTCGCGAATTATAGTCCCCGACTTTTGGTATCGGGAATCCAAACGGGTTACGCAGAGTAATCTGTTTGGACGCCGCACATGTAAGCTTATCAAGCCTTCGAAAAGTTCTCGATTCCGTCAGAAAAAGGTCTTGTTCGTAGAATGTTATAGTCCTTTAAACTTGATATCGTTCGTCCTAATGAACTCGCGCTTTGAGTAATGAATCTAGATGCTGCACCTATAAGATTTTCGAGCTTTTCAAAACTTCCCTATCTCGATAGAAAGGGGTTCTATTCGTGGATCATAGTTACCGACTTTGATATCGTTCGTCCCAACGGGTTCGCCCTTTGAGTCATCAGTTTGGATGCTACACCATGTAAGTTTTTCAATCGTTCAGAAATTTGTAAAACTTGAGCTCGTACGTAAACCGAAAATCTATATAAGGAGGGCCGACCTACCGACTTACCTTCTCATGCCAGTCGGAACTTCTCAACCTCAGAATTTGTCACAGTGTTCTTGTATTCCCCTTGAAATTGCCTCATGTTCTCGCTAAACAAGGAAACGACAATGTATTCACGAAGTGGAACTTCGAGTGGTGGCCTCCCCCAAGGGGCGAGTGGTAATTGGAACACTCGAGGGCCATCCACTAACCTCTCTCATGTCTCTCATTCCTCTCGTCTCTCTGATCCGTCTGGTCCATCTGGTCTGTCTGGTTCCTCTTATTCTTTGCATCCCTCTCATCTCTCTCGTTCATCTGGTCTCTTTGGTCCCGCTGGTGCCGTCGGTGCCTCTGAATCCTCGCATCCCTCTCATCTCCCTTGCCCCTCTGGTCCCTCTGGTCCATCTGGTCCCTCTTATTCTCCATCTCATCTCTCTCGTCCATCCGGCTCCTTCGATCCATCTGGTCTCTCTCATTCATCGCATCCCTCTCATCTATCTCCTGTAGGGCTCGATGGATATACTGGCCTGTGTCCAGATGGAAACTATTCCACGCAGGCCAACTTATTTTTTCAGTCCCTACCTGGCCCCATGCAAGGAGAGCCCAATCCAAGATCAGGGTATTGCCCGTTACCATGCCTTGGCCCAGCTTTGGAACAATACCCATTCCCAGGGCTCGGATCAATACCAGGGCCCTGCTTGACACCAGGGCATTACCCGGCACCAGAAACTCGACCACCAACAGGTCTTGTAGAGACGGCAGCTCAGCCTCGGGCGGCCGAATCCCAATACATGGGTCCCTCTGCTGGTCCTATCGGGAATGGGAAGAGGAAGTCGGGGGGACTGGAAGCCTTGAGACGGGTGGCAGACTCGGTGAAGAAGTCGAAGTCAGAATCGCAGAGTACGAACGTGGATCCCTCGCTTCAGGCAACGCCAGCTTCAAGAGGACATCGGCCCAATTCTCGTCCCAGTACAAGACTAGCGAACGGAAATCCCACGTCTCGATCAGCACCGGTGAATGGGTCCATCCCACCCCCTGCGGCGCCGGTTCCACCTAATCGCCCCGAGATGACAGCCCCTGAGTCGACCGTCAACGTGCCTGCGGACGGCTCCGCTGGGGTACCGGACCAGGAGAATAGGGATGAGTCGGAGCGTGGGCCAGAGGGAAGACCAGATGCAGAAGACGAGAGGTCCTGCCTGGTAGTGCTAGATGAGGGGTATGACGTCGAGTACCTGGAGCCAATGATGCGTAACAACCGTCTTCGTCGGGTATCCAACCCTAGGGTCAGACAAGACGCGCGTTTCGTGCTCGTGTGGCAGTCCACGCGGAACCACAAACTCTGGCCCTTGGATGTCGGAGACGGGATGATGCGGTGGCGGCCAGTCCTCGGAGACCTCCTTATCAGTCAAGGCGAACGACCGCCGTCCCGAGCTCAAAGAGGTCAGCCGATAGGGGCAATGTCCAGAGAAGACGCCATCTTAGCCATGTGGGAGTGGATGAGACTCGATGGACGACCGCCCGTAGCTAGCTAAACCGGGAGGAAAAGGGCACCAATGCCTTCCAGGGAAAAGAATACGGGTCCTCGTCGTGGAACAAAGCCGCTCATGCCGATGATTGGTCTTACATCGAGCTTTTACCTCGCGGTTAAGAGAACCATTTGGGTCGACACTTACGATGAAGAACCCGCGTGACCCCATTAAACAAGATCAATGGCGGGAAGCCATCATTAAGGCCTACGGAGCAGTCATCACCACAGAAGCGAGAAAATGAGTTGAAGTGAAGAGAAGCGGTAGCCGATCAGGTATACGTGAAGTGATCAGGTGATCATCAGAGTGTCTGTAAGTGTGGGAAGAGACTCCTTTTATGGACAGCAGCCGCTCACACATATCCAGGTATTGCTCACTGAGTCACTGCCCACCGTCGTCACCACTTCTATCCTGCATAAGCGCAGCGACAACGTTCGAGACCAGAGTGTCCACCGGTACCACCGTTGGGGGTGCCGAAGAGGAAACGAGCAAAATTTCCGTAACACCGATGATGATTGGATCTATGAAGCTCTCGAGAAAGCGTTAATCGGCAAGAATGTACCTTACTAGACTTTGTTGGAAAATTGTTGGACATCAACGTTAGAAACTATCGATACCATGGCGAGCGGGTTTGAATGATCACGATCAGTGCTATAGTCATATGACCGATCAGGTAGATAAGTTCAGAACCAAGAATGTTATATACTTCGCAGAATGTCAGAATTATGTGATATATTGTTGGGTCATGGACAGACCTTTAGATATATATGCCTCTAGTTTCGCTTGAGAATGTTGGCTTACGTTCACTTGCGCATATACTTAGTCCAGCGTTGCCTGAGATGAATAATAATGTGGAGCATGTCGAACGCGGATGCATATAAGTAGGCCTCGTCCCGGTTATTTTTTGCAGAAGCTCTCTAGAGATGGAGTCCACTTATGAGAATAGCTTCATACCCGGGATGAAAGTTTCCAAAGTAGGAGGTGAAAATTTTCACATGACGAGGCTCACGACCGTTGATCTAATGAAAAAACGACGGAATTGTAGCTGAGGCGGTAGGTGACATAAGCAACGTTGAACACAGCCCAGCATCGCCCGAAACTGTAATCCAGAAGAAGGTGAGTGATATGACATGATCACACCAAAATGTATCCTGACAGGGTTTCAAAAACTGATAGCCGTAAGAATCGCTCGACATCCTAACCTTCAATGCTATAATCTCCGAATTGCGCGGCGGGTTCCGCATCTCGCACCCGTCGGCAGAAGTCTACACTATCAGCCTCTCAAGTATTACGTTGACCTACAGTAAGTGGAGGTATTTATAGACTTGTCCGAACCACGTACCGAAGCAGAACCTGCTCACGGCCAAGAGCTTGGCGGGCGGAGAGGGATACCAAGGCTTGGCCATGGGCGGAGGCATTGATGGCTATGATAAGCTCCAAGAAACCAAGACACTAAGACCTTAGTACTCCAAAGCCATATTGCTGGGACTGTCTGCTGTGCGTGTAACAACGGAGCGCGGGACTAGCATACCTAACATGACTTGGCTCCGTTGTCAATCTAGTGTAGGTAGTAGGTCAGTACGGAGTAAGCAAGAGAAGGCGGAGCAGGTATTAAAGAGTTTTGAGACGTTATGTGGTCATGAGGCTTAATTATTATGAGTCCGCAAAGCCGGCTTGAAGCAAAGCATTAATGCCGATAGTGCAGAGATGCATCAGACACGCTGTCAGTAGGTAGCGCAAATGAGGCTTTGGGTTCAAATATGATTTCAAAAGCCAGGCTTTGGAGAGATAAGGATCACTGTCTTCATGCTTACTATTGCTGTATAAATTCAGGAAAGGGAACCCCTCCCACCAATTGCATCGATCAGCAGCGCTCATTCCATTAAAGACAACCGCACACACGCTCACACGCACACTGCACCATCACCAACACCACACGCTGACTTGGTAGACAGTAAACACCACGACGCAACAGCAGTTGCCAAGAAAGCCAAGAGAGCCAAGCATCAAACCGTGGTAATGCCAAGGTGGGCGCAGTCGAGAGTCCTGTGGAAGGCCAAGAACGGACGTCTATTGGCCAAGGCTGGGCGTAATCTAGGCAGAGAGCCAAGACAGAGGGTCTGGGCGGGAAAGTCTAGGCAGCCTGGGCAGTCTGGGCATCGAGTGGAGAGCATCAGCGGCAGAAACAAAGGGCGAGCAGAGCCAGAGCGAGAGCCAGGCCGGAGAAGGAGGAGGAGTCATTCGGGTACCGACACATCCGCCCTGTGCCCAGCGACTGTAGCAAAGCGTATACGGCCCTAGCAGACCGCCCCTGTCACACCTACGAGAAGAAAGCTGCAGGGGGCCACCTGTGCAGGGCCCCAGCCAATGGAAGTGTGCGGTGTGAGATAGACGGCTCTGACTGGGGGCACTGGGGGCAGGCAGCAAGACAATCGGTGATTGCCAAGTGACGCCAAGGTCCCAGTTAGCTCTTGGCAGTCTCTTGGCACGGCTTGGCGCTCTTGTCGCTGAGGGGAGGAGCGACTTGGCCCTTGGCTAAGCCTATCCCCGTGGCGGAGGTACCCCGGTGACAGGCGGTACTCAGCTCACTTTGCCCCTTCCGCAGCGGCCAATCACGCTGCGACTGCTGCAACACCCCGACGGCGATAGACCCAATGCCAAGAGTTTCCGCCTGCCCATCGCCAAGGTCTAATCACCATAATCAGGAGCAACAACGGCGCCTGGTTTACATAAACTGCGCTTGGTCGCCCGCAGAAAGCCAATTTTCAGAAAACCATTTTCTTCTTTGCTGCTCGAGGCACATTACTGTCAGACTGGAAACTCTGCGTTGGCTATCATCTCATATTCGCATCCGAAACTTTGGATTGATTGCCCATCTGTAATGCTTGTCTGATTACCCACAATTTTTTTGTCTACTGCTGCAGCCGATTTGGGTCTAGCTCCGTTCCCTTGCGCACTCCGACTCATTGGTTCTGCCTCTGTCCAGCGCCCACCAGGACATTGACATTCACTCTGTCACGGTTAAACTCTGGAACAGCTCAAGTCCGCGTCGGAGAAAATTTCCCAATCCGGCTCGCTGCAACACCTCGTTATCAGATAGCGTCTGTAGGTAGCTATCTCGAACCCTGAACGCGATCCATCTTTAGGTTTCCTGCCTGGGATCAATGTCTGCAGCTAGTGAGAGCAACCCGGTGCCGTCTGGAGCTGAAAGCTCCACATCCAATGACGGCACCACGCCGGCGTCTTCAACGTCGACCAGCGCTGCGTCGCAGTCTAGTGCACCTGCTGTGGATGACTCCCTCACTTGTAAATGGGCGAATTGTAGCGAGAAGTTCAACACACCTGAGACTCTATATGTAAGGTTTCCCTCTGCATATTTGGCATTTTCTGGCATTTTTGGCATGCGTAATTGAGTTCTAGAAGGCATCTTCCATGTGTTACTCGTAACTTTAGCTGACCGTCAAATAGGAACATATCTGTGAAAAGCATGTTGGGCGCAAGAGCACGAACAACCTCAATCTGCAATGTCAGTGGGCTCAATGTCGCATAACAACTGTCAAACGCGATCACATCACCTCGCACATTCGAGTTCATGTGCCTCTCAAGCCACATAAATGTGACTTCTGCGGCAAATCGTTCAAGCGTCCCCAGGACTTGAAAAAGCATGTGAAGGTATGCTTATGTCCCTTGAAAGCTTGTTTTCTGCGTATAGCCCGGTGCTTGGGACGTATTGCTAGAATGTCATAATTCTCAGCTTGAGAAGTAGTCATTTGTGACGCTACTCGAACCACAGCTAATTCGAATCTCTAGACGCATGCTGACGATTCTGTCCTGGTTCGATCGCCGGACCAGCATGGCCTGAGTGGTTCCTATAGGGCTCCCAGCAAAGGTAAGATACCGGCTCTGTTTCAATCTGGTATTTTCCCTTACAACGAGGCTAATTCCGCCTCCTAGCACCTTCTAGCTACTATGATCACAATGGCCAAATGCGTACTAACTCGGCCGCCTTTGGTCAGCCGCCTCATCCAGCCGGTCATACTAGTAGCTACTATCAGCATCATCACCATGCGCCGCCTCCGTCGTTTGGCAGTGCTCCCATGTACTACCAGCCTATCAACGGACGGGGCGCACATATGGGGTATCACGCTGCTGCCGATTTTGACAGTCGCAAGAGATCTCTCGAAGCAGTGACGGACTTTTTCGGCCAAACTAAGCGTCGCCAGGTCGACCCCACATCCTATCATCAAGTAAGCCAGAGGCTTGTGCCTCTTCATGGCGCGCTGCCGATCCACGCTCATGCCATGAACGCCGAATATCTCCCAGCTCCTGCTGTCATGTCCGTGGATGGTCATGGTGGTCATGCTCCCTACCAGCATTACGCTCTGCCGCCCATGCCGGAATTACGCACCAAGAACGACCTGATTCAAATGGATCAGATGCTTGAGCAAATGCAGACAACGGTTTACGAAAGCTCGGGCTCGCCATACATCCCACTCAATATGCGGCATAGCCATTCGCCGCCGCATTCGGCTGCGCAAAGCCAATCTGCGATGGGACCGCATGCGTACTCAGCGGCCCATGTGGCTTCGCCCTTGACCGCTGTTTCGTCAACGCATTCGACCGGCACACCGGCTGCCACACCACCGTCCAGTTCTGTCTCGTACACATCTGGCCACTCGCCCAGTGCCTCATCGGCTGGGTTCTCTCCATCGTCCCGCCACAGTTCGACAGCATCGGCTTTGTATCCTACACTGCCGGCCGTGACTTCTGGCTATCCCGGTCAGTCGGCTACGTCGACCTTGGGACCAAGCTTCGATCCCGACCCCCGTCGGCGCTACTCGGGTAGCATGCTGCAACGTGCTAGTTCCGGCCCGCGGCCCGCTGTCGTTGTCGATCGTGAGGGCTCGCGCACCCCCAAGGGCCCCGAGTCGGCTGGTTCCAACGTCAGTTCACCTTCGGCCGAATCGGAGCGCAGCACAGAAGCGCGTGAGCGTGAAGAACAGGCTTATGAGATCTGGATAGAGAACGTTCGCACGATCGAGTTCCTCCGAGAATACGTCGGCGAGCGTCTCAAACGTAAAGAGTATGAAGAAACCGGCAGCACAGGTTCGAACTCATCGACAGATGGGGATTCGCCCGTGCGGCCTCCGTCGCAGCCAGCCTACCCTGCACTCCCTCTTTAAATTTTTTTCGTTGATCTATCTATCGTTGTCGAAAATCCGAGAGCATAGCGTTCGTTTAGCATAACTTGCCTCAAACCATCCTTGATTTGATCTTGAATAGGATGAGGACGTGATACCCACGCGAAAAGAAATGCGATGAGTAGGCAATATTTTGCCCATTGTGTGAATAGGACCCTCGTGGTTGTTGTGTATGCATGGTCATGATGGTATGGGAGGTGAAGCGGTCTCTTATTATATTATGGATTATTTACCTATACAAACTATAAAAGCCAGCACTTGAATCGGATTATCTATATTCTTCATTCTTCAAGTCATCGCCTATCTTGCATTGCCGCCATGTCGTGTGAAACACCTTCAATTCAGCTTTCTCGATGGCTTTGAATGCATTTAAGTAAGAGAAATTAAGTGCGGTATCGCGTTTGCTGCCTCAGAGACACAACTTAATGGAAGTGGGGCTTCCGTTGCTGTGGAGACGGGACCCTGGCTTAGCACTAGCGTATCATGACGCTTTGCTAAAGTCGGGTGGGATGCAATCAGTGACTTCAAACGCGTCAGAGTGGCAGCACACGGTTATTTCTCCAAGCCTTCTTATGCCATCGGATTCATTCGCCTTAGTTATTCCTTCTCTGAATCGCCTTTCTCAAAGCACGAAATTGAGACACTCTCCAACCATCAATCCGTAGAGTGCTACTATTTTCTACCTTTATTTACATCATTCGGATCTGCACCCTAGCTCCCTTGGTAGGATAACCAACCGCAACCATGGTGCGTAACAGAAATCCACTGTTTGAATCCACTTGACCCTGCCCCGGCGGAAAGACAGATTGACTGAGTCTCATGCCAATCTCCAGGCCATGCCAGCTCCAGCTGGATACAAACCCTCTCCCTTGGGCTACGGATCGCCGCGCAGCTCTCCATTCCGCAGACCCGAGTCGCCCTCGCTCTCCTCGCCAGCAGGAAGCCGACAGACCACGCCGACACCGTCGCCTACGAAAAACAGCGCTAGATTATTCACGCCGTCGAGATTCGCGAACCCACCGTCTCCTACTGCTACCCGCGACCGCGTCGACAGTGATAGTCGGACGTTCGTACGCGGCTTCTCAGCCTCGGATAGCATGATGACGCCACAGCCTCTCGGGTCACCGGCCCCTCTCTCTCCGCGCGCGACTGCTGCGACGCCGTTCCAGAATCAGTCGATCGGCCATGGCAGCGCATTGTCCCAGTTGCAGCCGTCGCAGGTCCGTGTGCTGCGCGACGGCTTCCAGGTCATGGACAGAGATGGCGACGGCGTCGTAAACAGGGAGGACGTGGTGGACATGCTAACGCAACTCGGTGCGTATTCACTAATTTCTACTTGCTATACCCCGAAACAACAAAGATGACTAACAAATGCACACCCTACACCAGGTCTTCCGGCCCCTTCCTCCGAGCTATCGCGCTTCTTCCCCCCCGGCGGCCCACAAACCCTAACGCTCGCCGTATTCCTCAACTCCATCGCGGCGTCCCTCGCAGCGCTATCCCCGGCCTCAGAACTACTCTCAGCCTTCTCGGCCTTCGACGACGACGACAGCGGCCAGGTCGACGTGGCCGAGCTGCGCGACGCGTTACTACACACCGCGCCCGAGCCTGGCGAACGCGCGCCTACGCCTGCTGAGGTCGACAAGATTATTGCTGCGGGGTTTAGTGGACGGAGGGCGTTTAGTAAAACCAGCATGGGGGTGGGAGCGCAGCGCCGCGGAGAAGTTTTTCGGTATCAGGAGTTCGTGAACTCGATCGTTGGTGGGAATGGTAGCGGTGGCGGCTCTTCTTCGACTTCGGGGTCGGGAGAGAATTCGAGTGAAAATTCGGAGGAATGAAGGAGTTCAGTGTGATACCTATCGATGAGTTACGGGCAAGCAGGTTATGAAGGAAAGAGCATGGTTGGCGCGGCGCAGGTGCTGGGATTGGGAGATGGGATGCTGGCCGTCCATGCAGTATTGTATGGCATTTCTTAGGCGTTGAGTGCTGCTGCTGTTGTTGCTCATGGCAATCGGGAATCAGGGAATCATCCATGCGCTGGAGCTATGTACACGCGTGATTGGGTTCAACTATGCACTTGAGTTGTTCGGGTAAACTACGCTACACACTATGGAATACTCCCGAATAGGTAGTTACACGAATTGCAATAGCAACTTTAAAATTCAAAAACTATAGACATGCCTTTGATCTATTTACTTGGCTACAATGTAGATTATTCCTAGTCCTAACTCTGTGTTGGACTAGCACATAATACTAGTGAATGATCATGATGTATCGGAGTAGAGAAGTGAGACTGTATTAAAATAAAGTTGTCAATTGAACTATGGAGGTTTTCACGCGCCCTGGGTTCTAAGAACCAACAATTACATCTCAGGCGGTAGCTTAAATCTTGCGATAGAACTGAAAAACAATCATGGATGAATTGAACCTAACCAGACCCCCATTGCACCGGCCGGCCTAACTACGCACTATGACGTCTGTTTGTCTTGGGATTTATCGTAATCGATAAGAAGCGCTAGCATGGGTACTAATGAGTTTGTCTTTCTTCGATTCTTTTGTGTCTCCTACTCGTCGCAAGCCTAATTGAACTTTATGGTTATGTAAAGGTTCGGCTTGGGTTGCGTCCTGTAACCGAATTGAATTCTAACCCAAAAAAATGCCGGGCATTGATGAGGCTCACTGCCTGCGCAGCACTTCTGTCATCTTCTAATCTTTGAATCCACAGAAGGTTCGAGAATCTACTTATACATGTATTGTGCACTAATCACAAGTTTGTGCCTGGTGGCCGTGGGGCTTTCCGCACTCGGAGTGGCCCAGAACTTCCCCTGTCCTTGTCTGACAGGCTCGTCACAGGAAATGCTCGTCAGACTGCAGTTACAGTACCTATCTACGGAGTACACGCTGCAAACAACTGTACTGCACTGCACTGCACTGCACTGCACTGCACTGCACTTAACAACTGCCCAGAACCTGCCCAAGTGCTCATCTCGGAACGCAGGGGTTGTGGGCCTTTCTTGTGGTACCTAATAATGGGCTGATAGTGTTGTAGTAGTAAGAATTGGCTGTCGTCGCAATTTCGTGACTCCAATATCATTAACGTGATTATGGTACCAGACCTAGAAGCTTCCGTCCGTACCCCTACGCAAGCTTTCTCAGTCGGATGCAGATGGCTGGCGTCGCCCCTCGTGATTGCGGCCACTGGAAGCGTCACAGCAGACACCACCGTCCACAGACAAGAGCCAGCGAATACAGACACAGAGCGATGTAAACAAGCCGGGTGATCGCCCATTCATTGGCCATTGAAACCATCCAAAGGCTGGATATTGGACAGTCGTCACTCATTGTGGGGAGCATCTGACAGGGGCCTCTCAGTTGGCCATCGGGTAGAAACGACTTAGTGCGGCCGTATAAAGCATTGCCAATCTCAAGTATTATCGACATCCGGAGAGCCGGGATGCGCGCGTCAACGGACCCTGCGGACTAATTCTCCAAATTTCACAAAAATTTCCCAATCAATGGTCCATCTCCCAGCCTGACGATTTTTTTTTTATACACGATCGCTGTAGTCTTTCCCAGAGGCCCATGTCCACCGCCTATCCCATTCTGTTTTTGTGCAAGCGGGCTATGCTCTTGGCCTCGCTTTAATACCTGTGCTTTCTGCTGTGCTCTTCTACTAATCATAGCTAGTGCATGTAAGGTAGCTATTTCAAGTTACTTCAAGTTGTGCTGTGTTTGTGCCGTACCGCACTCCGTAGTATTCACTCTTCTTGCTCACTGGCAGTTGTTTTTGCTGGGGCTGATACTGAATAATTTGTTTGTCGATCTGTTTCGTACACTATCTACTAAAGGTGCTTGCTTTCGTAACTTTGTTAACTCTTTCTAACTCAGTAGAGCGTCTCTCGGCTGCTGCCTCACCTCCTCTCGCGACGCCTCGAAAGACTCTTCCCCGCCTCGTTATCTCGGCTGGTTGTCTCAGTTCGACACTTTCAAACCTGAGGTAGAATATATCTTTAACGCCTTTACGTACGAAAGCTCGTCTCCCCTCTTCGCGCAAAAGAAGTACAACCGAACAACTCAAGAGCCTGCAATCGCATCGTTACGACAAGCCAACATCACTTGACCTTTGATCGCTCCAACGATATCCACTGGCTCCGGTAGACAACCGGACAGAAGAAGCTGGACAGCAAACGAGGCTGTGACATTGTGGTACCACAAGATAAACCTAACTAATCAAAGCGAAAAGGCCGGCGACCGACGTGGAGCAAGATTTATTCGGCAAGAGTCATTCAGCAAGCAGCGCTTTATAGCACTACTCAAGCAAGCGCCAGCGCCAGCGCCAGCGATCCCGCTGTTTTTTTCCTCTGTTCTTTCCCTCTGCCTTTTCACGATCTATTCCAGGTTGCAACTTGCGACCTCTATGAAAGCACCCTCCGAAAATTGGTCCGAAATCGTAACAGATCTTTGGTGGCTCTGTACTAGACCTTAGGAATTCCTAATCTATCCTCATTCCACACTATAAGCTTCGGCGGCAAGTACTGAGCAGGAAGCAGCTGCAGGTCGGGCCTTTCCTGCAGGGATCACGGCTCTGTACACCCCAAGGCGGCGTTGAGACGGTCACCTCGACCCGATCCCTAAAGGCCACCAAAGCAGGGGCGACCTGACAGGCGGTGCGTCTTAGGTAAACCCCCTCTACCAGCATCCCAGCATCCCGTGGTTCGCCTGTGGATTAGTGGTGTGGGCACCGCTTAGCGCAGTGGTATTCATTATCAGCCGTATCAGCGCCCCCGCTCACGCTGGAGGACCGCTGTAGCAGAGGATCTTTTGTGGTTTTCTAGCGCTCTTCGACAAATCTCACATTTCCAATGAAGGGCCTCTTCAACTCGAAAAAATCGACCAAGAAGCAGCCGTCTGGCGACGAATCCGACCCTCCTCCTCCCTCACCCCAGCACGCCCACCACCACCACCATCAGAGCCGGCCGTCGCAGTCCCAATCACCGTCGCAGCCGCAGTCGCAGGCTGCACCCTCTCGGTCGGAGCCCGTGTCGCCGGTCAAGCCCTCAGGCGGCCCCTCCAAGAAATCCTCAGGCTCGGCGTCGCCCGGCCGTGCACAGCGCGAGCAGCCAAAATCTAGATCGTCCCGGGCTTTTGGACGGCACTCAACCGACGCTCGGCGAGGCAAGCTTGATCTGAATACTCACCCTCTCAATCTGCCCCCTGACGAGTACAAACGTCTCTCGGCGCTCAACGCCATGAGTAACCGAAACTCGTTCGACAAGATGGACGTCGACAAGGAGAATGCCGCCCAGCCTCCGTCCTCTCCGCCGCCTCCCCAACCGCAGAACTCCTTTTCTGTGCCCATCAACTCGCCCACCAATGGAGACAAGTCCGCTGTTAATGGCGAGGGACCTGCGCCGCCGCCGCACCGGTCGAATCCCTCGAGTCCGATACCCAGCGAGGCCGAGCAGGCTGAGAACTACAAGTCTCTGGGCAACAAGTCGTTCAAGGACAGGCAGTACAAAAAAGCCATCAAGGAGTACTCCCAAGGTGAGCCGCCATAATGCCGAATTTTAGAACTTGTCAGACTAACATTTTTTGACCTAGCCATCGAATTGATGCCGGACTCGCCTACTTATCTCAGTAACCGTGCTGCCGCTTACATGTCAGATAGCCAATATGACGCCGCCCTAGAGGACTGCTCTCGGGCCGTTGATTTGGACCCCCAGAATTCTAAATTCCTACTCCGGCTTGCTCGGATCTATACCAATCTGGGGCGTCCCGAGGAGGCCATGACTACCTTCGGCCGCATCCGACCTGCTCCATCGGCTAAGGATATGGCTGCGGCAAGGGAGATGCAGCATCACATGAAAGCGGCCCAGGATGCCCTGAACAACGGCACGAGTGGGTCAATGGTCTTGCATGCGATCGACCAGGCCGAGAAACTACTAGCACCAGGTGCTACGAGGCCTCGAAAATGGCAGCTCATGAGGGGCAATGCACACCTTAAGATGGGCGTAGTCAACTCCCTAGGCGAGGCGCAGAATATCGCCATGTCCTTACTAAGGCAAAACAGTCAAGACCCGGAGGCTTTAGTGCTCAGAGGGCGCGCACTATATGCACAAGGAGATAACGACAAAGCTATTCAGCACTTCCGGAAGGCTCTCGGTGGCGACCCCGATTTCAAGGATGCTGTGAAATGGTTGAGGACAGTTCAGAAGCTAGACCGAATGAAGGAGGAAGGTAATGCGGACTACAAAGCGGGACGGTGGCAGGCTGCTTTCGACAAATATACGTCCGCTCTAGAAGTCGATCCCATGAACCGAGGCACTAACTCTAAGCTTCTACAAAACCGCGCACTATGCCGGTTGAAGCTGAAGGACTGCGACGGGGCTGTTGCCGATTGCGAGCGTGCTGTCAGTCTGGACCCTTCGTACATGAAAGCCCGGAAGACGAAGGCCAACGCTTTGGGACAAGGCGAAAAATGGGAGGACGCCGTGCGTGAGTGGAAGAAGATTCAAGAGCTCGACCCGGAAGACCGCACCATCCCCAGAGAAATCCGAAAAGCAGAGCTCGAACTTAAGAAGAGCCAACGGAAGGATTACTACAAGATTCTCGGTGTCGCCAAAGACGCTGATGAGGCCACGATCAAGAAGGCATACCGCAAGCTAGCCATTATCCACCACCCAGACAAGAATAGGGACGACGAAGGGGCTGCCGAGCGCTTCAAGGATATTGGAGAAGCTTATGAAACCTTGAGCGACCCTCAGTATGTATTAGTATATTAAACTATCCCAAGGACCGCTGCTAACCGATACTAGGAAACGTGCTCGTTATGATAGTGGCGAGGACCTCATCGACCCACAGGACATGTTTGGTGGAGGCGGAGGCGGCATGGCCGGCGGAATCGACCCCGAAATACTGTTCAGTATGATGAACGGAGGCGGCGCTTTCGGAGGAGGGGGCGGAGGTTTCCCCGGTGGTGGGTTCCCCGGCGGCCGCCCGCGCGCTCCTCAGGGCTTCCCGGGCGGCTTCCATTTCGGGTGACAACCAGAAGCCAGCGAGCACGGTAATCCGAACCGGGAATACGATCAGGAACAAGATGACGACGACTACGATGGGGATGACGGCGAGGTTGGACACGATAGTCGAGTTCCCAGCTACGTTGCTGGTAGTGCGAACTTGGAGAAGACTATCGCCCGGTTCCGGCTGGGGGTGGCGGCGGTCGCGGTCGCATTCATCCTACTGCCGGCCGAGCTCGCGGCGACGCTGCTTATGTTGTATATCTGTGTGGTGTTTGCGAGATCTTCAGGTACGGCACGCGGCATCTTGTAAAGATCGGGTTTCTGGGAAATTAGATCCTCCATCATCATGAAGGCGTTCGGTAGACAACAGGATTTCATGAAGTGGCATTTCCGTATAGGGCGAGCGACGAGGCATATGCGCAGAAAGAGAGGTATAGCGAATGAGCTTACCTCCCTCCGACAAACCTCGGAGGTCTGCTATATAGAATTTGTAAGACTGTCGAAAATACACTATTCATCTAGGCAATCGCCGTTTTACGTAGGGAATATCATAGTGATGCACCTTTGGACTTTGCTTAGATTCAACATTGGCTACCGTAGATCCATGTTTTCTCTCGTGCGATGATTACTTAGTAGTAAGAAAGCTGTGTTGAATGTCTATAGTTGTATAATGACCGACTAGGTATTATAGCGTTTCTTTTTTTAAAAAGTGGTGTCTTTTCTTTTCTCGCTTTTAGTTTT
The DNA here is from genome assembly GCA_022578715.1 of Nemania sp. FL0916. Classification (NCBI taxonomy): domain Eukaryota; kingdom Fungi; phylum Ascomycota; class Sordariomycetes; order Xylariales; family Xylariaceae; genus Nemania; species Nemania sp. FL0916. The sequence goes on along the minus strand of MU390364.1, from coordinate 31,180 downwards.
CAATTCTCTAGCTCTCGTACTTATATAAGCGGGAGGTCGGCACTTACAGAGGAGCTTGCGGGGAAGTGGAAGCTTCCCTTGCATGTTCGACCAAGCTAAAGCTTTAGCTTGACCTCGCCATAACTGTGACAGTAACGCATTCCTTCCTTCACGTGTCAACCATACATGATCAGTTCTACCTCTACAGCCATTTATTTCTTTATATCGAATAATTCAATTGTAATTGTATCGTTATAATTCGTTATTTCATCAAGAGCCCGCTACTGCTCTCTTCCGAGGCTGCGACTACGGGTGTTACGGTTCAGCTCTAGAGTCTAATACGTACATCTGTCGCTTGCTTCCGCGACCTCCGAACAGCAAGCGATTGAACACCCCCACGAAGCTATCCTGCGTCGCGATTATATATATTTAATCGGGAAAGACGAAATAATCCCGTGGATTCTCCCAACAGGGCGCAAGGGGAACCGAGAGTAGGAGAACCAAGCAGGGAAGAAGAAGAGGGAGCGAGCGACACACACATACAGAAAGCCGAAGCAAGAATGGCGCGATGGTTCCAACACACGCGCACGCGCTGGCGCGCCCTGCAACCCTTCAGCGCATCCACCACAAAACTCCAAGCAGCCACGTACCTGCTCGGGATCTCCCTCTTCAGCATCTCGTTCCTGGTGTTCCTCAACAGCGCCGTGAGCTTCGTGGTGACGGACCTACTGGGCGTGAAACACGGCGTCGGCGATGTGGCCGGGACATTGGGCTTCGCCGACGAGCTCGTTGCTCTCGTAGCCTGTCCGCTGTGGGGCCTGCTTAGTGATCGTGTTGGTGTTCGTAATGTCGCTGTGCTTGGATATGCGGTCATTGCGCTGAGTCTGGTGGTTTTTGTACAGTGTAGGAGTGTCTACCCCGCGCTGGTGCTTGCAAGGATATTGTTTGCGGTGGGCGCTACGGCTGCTGCGACGATGGTTACTGCTGCGCTGCCGGTGCTTACGGGCGATAGCAGTGTTGAGGAGGAAGGCGAAGGCGAAGGCGATGCGAATGCGAATGCGAAGAACACGCCGTTGCATCGGCCTCGCGGCAGTATCGCCGTTAGTCTCGCGAGCGACGTCACCATCACGCCGGCGCGGTTCAACGAGTCTTCTTCTTCGTCTAGTAGCCGGGCGCCGGATGCGCGGCGGGGAAGCAGTGCCAGCCAGAACGAATCGCAAAGCGACCCCGACAGAGTAGCAGCAGACGATGCTCGGGGCAGAAAACCCTCAGCGCTGGCCGGGCTCGTGGGTCTGTTCACGGGGTGCGGCGCGCTGGTGGCTCTCGCGCTGTTCCTGCCGCTGCCCGCGTACTTCTCTAGCAAAGAAGGCGTCACCCCGGCCCAGGCCATCACCGACAGCTTCTACGTCGTGGCCGCTGTCGCTTTAGCAGTGGCAGTATTTGTATTCTTCGGCTTGCGTGGCTTGAAGGGCGAGGAGGAGAAGGGGTGGATGATGTTATTTGATCTCAAGAGCCGACACAACAGCGATTCCTCATTATCCTCCTCGACCGCAGCAGATTCCTCCGCGGCAGTGGAACGCGACGACGCCAACAACGACGACGATGACGATGAAAATAGGAAGAAGCCCACAAGCGCCACCGCACAACGACCGCTCCCCTACCAACACCTCCTCCTCTCGGCCCTTCGCCTAGGCGCCGCGGACGCGGACATCGGCCTCGGGTACCTAGGCGGGTTCGTAGCGCGCGCCAGCACCGTCGCCATCTCGCTATTCGTCCCGCTGTACGTCAACGCGTACTTCATGTCGCACGGCTTCTGCGCCGGGTCGCCCAACGACCCTTCGCCCGACCTCAAGCGCGAGTGCCGCGCCGCTTACGTGCTCGCCGCTTCCCTAAGCGGCGCCGCGCAGCTCGTTGCGCTGCTTTGCGCTCCTGTTTTCGGGTTCACCGCATCTTCTGCTCGCCGTAGTGGGAGTAGGAGTGGGAGTGGTTGTAGTGGGGGTTGGGGTGTTGGTGGTGGGATTAATTGGGGCGTGATCGTGGCTGCGGCGTTGGGTGTCGTCGGGTATATAGTCTTCCCGCAGCTCGCGAGCCCCGAGTTTAGGGATGTTGATGGACGCGGCGGGTCGCCTGCTGTGTTCCTCGTTGTTGCGCTCCTGGGTGTTAGCCAGATCGGCGCGATTGTGTGTAGTCTGGGATCCCTGGGCCGTGGCGTGCTTGGTGAGGATGTCGTTCTCGTCGCTGGCAAGTCTTCGTCGGCTGGTGCTGCTGATGCGGAGCGTGGAGTGGAGGAGGATGAACCGCTCTTGAGTAACGGAAATGGAGAAGGACATGATGGGGACGCGGGAGGTAAGAAGGTGGTGAAGATCTCCCGCGTCCAGCTGAAGGGCTCCGTGGCCGGCGTGTACTCGTGGTGCGGCGGCGCCGCCATCCTCCTGCTCACGAAGCTCGGCGGATATCTCTTCGACGCCCTGTCTACCGGAGCACCGTTCTACATGATGGCTGCGTTCAATGCCGCTCTGCTGGTTGCGAGTCTTGCGGTTGATTTGCGGGCGCTTTGGCGGAGGGGCCAATCAAGAGGGGATATATAATGGGATAGGGTCACTTTTCGGAAATATTGATATATAGTAATATCAGTGAGTTAGATTGAAATGATTTGTGATGAGCTACGCAGGAATGCCGCTCATTATCTTCAGATTGCCACTGCTTTGGTGACTATTGTTCGTTTCTCTTAGTGTTTTGATGCCACTCATAAGACATTACATATCAGATGGATTGAGAGCCCGTGACGAGTTGAACAGAAATAATTATGTAGTTTATTCAAAGAAATTGTACCTCGAGGCAGGTTCTCTAGTCTGATATATAAGACGCTAACCTAGACATATGGCCTCCGGATACATGATTTCCCCCTCATTAAATAAAGCGTCCATCGCGCAAATCGACTGACTCCTAAAACATTTGGACATTATTTAATTCAGCGGCACGGGTTCATGCACGCCCATCCTCCTCGCAACCGAGCCGTATTTCGCCTGCCATGCGTAGAAGTAGAGCAGGGCCGCGAACGGCTGCCCGAGAATCGTGAATGAGACCCAGAAGATGACGTTGCCGATTAGCTTGCCGTTGGGGCCCTTCATCTTCTCGAACGGCCGTGTGAGCACAATCAATGGGATCTGAATGAGCATGCCTAAAAATGCCACCCCTGAGAGTAGGTAGGTACGTTAGTCGGATCATACACAATACACAATTGTGCCGAGGAAGGGATGATATACGTACCAATGATGTTCTTGGTGGGTACGCCCACGAGCAGCTCATGCAGGATGGCCGATGCTACGAAGACGAAGAGGCTGGAAGTGAAGATGCTGAACCCCCTGCCTATCATCGGGGAAAATATATGCCTTTTCATGAACTGGTAGACCGGCTTATTCCAATGTCGCCAGTAGGACCCCAGCCCAGGGGAATTCCACCAATCATCATAGAAGGAACGATCTCCGAAGCGCATAACTTCAGCCAGTGCGTTGAGCGCGGACTGAAAGAGAGCGAAGAATCCAGCGAGCCAGATCACGAGGGATATAGTCGATAACTTCAAGAGCCTTTCGACTATGGATACGAGGTCGAGAGAATGCATCTTGTCCAGCGAGTTCCATAGAACCGGGGCGGCATACTGCGCACTGCAGAACCAGATGAAGACGCTGAGGCACGCCGTCTCGCCAAGTCGCTTGAAGACGAAGACCCAGCGGATCTTCTCGGTGCGCGGGTAAACGGGCTGGTAGATGAGGGTGGGCGCCCACCAGAAGTAGGTCAGGTTTCCCATAGTGATGTTCTCGGGATAGGGGCAGGAGGCGTAGATCTCTGGCACCGCGGCCAGCTCGCCCTTGACGGGGTGCAGGTAGGCGTGGCGCAGGTCCCGGTTCGTGAGCGCATAGGAGATGACCTTGAGGTACACGATGATGACATGCAGCTCGGTAATGGTCCCAATCAAGGGGTGGTAGATGTGGAAATACACGGCCCAGCTGGTAGCCAATAGCGCCGTCGATGCGTTGAACAGGTGCGCGCTGCGGATCATCATCCACGTCGCCTGGAATTTCGCCTGCTGGTCTATCGTCGGGCTCGTCGAACCCCCTCTAGACACCGACTGGGCGCGCAACGTCCGCGCTTGCTGAGCGGCCACGAGCTCGAGGAGGTAGGCGATGAAGAGGTGGCATGGTACTAAGATGTAGAGAAACAGGCCGAGTAGAATGTCTTTTTGGCGGAAGTCGTGACATGTTAGGCAGATCAGATTGCCGTACTATTCTTCACACATTAGCAGGAGACCTTCGCAAGGCTTTCGCTATGGGAGGACATTTTGCAGATATATACCTTTTGCATGTTCTCGATGACGAGACGCAAGTTTCCCACAACTGTTCCGGTGTTAGCCAATTAGCTAAGTACGGCTCATTATGGTAATGTGCACCAATAGGACATACCTAACACGATGACCATGAGGTTTCGAAAGCCCACGAAACTAGGCGACGCCTCGGTGTCGTGGCTCAGCGTCGACGGGCGCGCTGTGGAGTGCACCGCGGTTACATGTCTGTATTTCGGGAGGAAATGTTTCTTCCTGCTGTCGCTGTGATTGGAAGACTTATTCGTCGTCGTCGTCACGCTCGTTGTCTTGGGCGCTGTCTCAGTTTCTTTCCGCCGGAGAGGAGAGGCGGCGGTCGTGGAAGTTTCCACGCTGGTGGTAGTGGCCGAATCCATCAATGACGCAACAACGCCTCTCGCGGCGTCTCGTTTGGTCGGGATTGGTCCCGATTGATCACCTCAACAGACGTTGTGGATGGAAAAGTCGACCATACAGACGCATCGGCCTTCACTCACCACACATTGAAAAGAAAGAGAGAGTGCGTGATGAATGGAGGAAGAGGAAAATTCATCCAGGGGGAGGCCGGACGAAGCAAGCAAGTATCATGCAGGGGGGAAAAGACTGCAAAACACAGTTAGTCGAAGCTTGGGATTAGGCTCTGCCGTACGTCAAGAAGGACTAACAGTAGGTAATACAAAGGCTTGATCTTACCGGCCGAGTCCTTGCGCCTTGTTTATTATTCAGCCTCCCGAGAGGGTATAAGAGACGCCCACACACACGATTCGAGTTCAGTATCAATAGCCTACGATTAGGAGATCAAGGAGATAGAAAGGTACGGATGCGCGGTAGAAAAAGCTTGATAATGTCGTTGCCGTGAGCTAATTGAGTCGCGAGGCCAAGGAAAATACCTTATGTTATGACGATGAAACGGACAGGATTGTCTTATATAAGCTTCCTGGGTTGACCGGTCCAAGGGAAATATTTGCAACGAGTGAATGGTATGAGCGATAATGGGGAATTCGAGCTACTGCACTATGGCCAGACCGGATTCTCGTATCTGTTTCCGAGACCATTGGCCGGAGTGGAATGTAGGAGTTATTAAAATTGATAAGGCTAGATAGTCGTCGCGAAACCATGATACTGACTGACATCAGAGCTGCAGCTTCTTTGGCCCGAAGGTACCCGGGCCATGCCTAATGAGGATAGAGGGGTGATATAATACTGCTGCATCTGGGTTAGCGCGACATGCACATCTAACGGTTTTGATGCGACACTGGAATTCTACAACTTCGCGTATCCAATCGCTACTGCACGGGAGCTGCATGATATGCATACCTACTTCGTACCAGCGCCTCTTATGCGTAGATAAATACAAGTTAAGGTATTGTCATCTATCTTGGTAACCCATCGGGCCGTTGTTATCGGAGCCGTCTTTCATGATTTAAGCTACATCCGTGCGCACTATCTTGCCATCCCGGTGGTTTGGCCGATACAAAGAGCTCAACATTAGGGTGGAATGAATACGGGCGAATGTAGTTTTCGTTCTGTTACACTAGTGATAAGTTTTCTACAGGCCGTGGTCGGCATTGCAAATTTTTTAACGATAATTTGGGTGGACATGTCCGAAGTGTAAGAGTTTGGAGCGAAATACCTACTGCGAAGCATGAGCTTTCATCTTAGAGGCGGGAACATCAACGCCTACCTAGGTGGCATGTCTAAAGAGTAAGGTTATTACATGTGAAAATGGGCCCAGGAACATCATACTAGTGAAACGGAGCCCCCGGGTGGTGGAATTTGGAACGGAAGCAATGGAGCTGGGTTATTTTAGGACTGGATAGAACCTCGGCCGGCATCATTTAACAAGCGGAGAATTCGGGATTCGGCCGATGCATAGCCACTTAGTTTTTTTGGTGTGGTAGCCACAAACAGCCACTGCTCAGACAGTGCAAATACATCAGATCTACAGTACAACCTAGGGACAATGCATCCCTGTGGACGCGCTAAGAACCTACAACCTGACCGTGGCAGATGACAACCTACAAGCCGTTTAAGCATGCATTGAGAGCTTCGTGTCTTGTTCTGTTTGAACAGTCAAAGCATTTATATTGCCTGCCATAGCATAGCGTTCGGCTTCATTCGGCTCCGACGTTCAATGACTTCAGGTAGCACGAGAATACACTGATCAGCAGTACTCCAACGACCGTAACAAACTCAACGAACGTGCGCTCTCGACCATCATGGCTTACGAGCCGCGTGGGGACCATGGTCCTTCACATGATGGCGGTTTCGCGAGAGCCAGAGGCCGTCGTAAGTCTCCTACGCTCTTCCTATGCTCTATCTCGTCGGCCATACCCTGCTGGTGGCATATGCATGCACTTGTACTCATACTGTCATCAATCACGGCGTGCTCATGCTCTTTGTGTCTCATTCACAACTCAGCTCGATCATCTCCACTCCCCTGGCTTCACTCTCTTTATTCATTCGACACTCATGGTGCTGATTCTCGAGTGGTTCAGGCCCTGTCACCGACTATGGATCTACTGTGGTTCAATGGATGCTTGATCGTCAGCCTCGCTATGAAGGCTCGTTCGCTGGTGAACTGGAGCGTTCCAGCGCGAGCTATATCGCAAACGTAAGCAAGACCAATTTTGGTGCGGTCGATATGTCCGTAGGCGCTGACCTGGATGTAGATGCTCCCACCGCTGGCTAGAGTGACAGGCCCTGCTGATACTATTCCCACGAAACATCTACATTCATCACTTAATAAAATCAAGCATCCGGTCAATGTTGTCCGGTGGACGCCCGAAGGCCGAAGATTATTAACGGCGTCAAGCAGTGGCGAGTTTACCCTATGGAATGGCACAGGCTTCAATTTTGAAACGATAATGCAGGCACACGATGTTGCCATCCGTGCTCTGGCTTATTCTCATAGTGATGACTGGCTCTTGTCAGCTGATCATGACGGAATTATCAAGTATTGGCAGCCTAATTTCAATAACGTCAAGGTTATACAAGGCCACCGTGATCCTATTCGAGACATCGCTTTTAGCCCTACCGATTCCAAATTTGTGACTGCCTCTGACGACTCGACGCTCAAGATCTTTGATTTTGCTGAAGGTGTTGCCGAATCAACACTACAAGGTCATGGCTGGGATGCCAAAAGCTGCGACTGGCACCCGACTAAAGGACTTATTGTGTCCGGATCAAAAGACCATCTAGTAAAGCTTTGGGACCCCAGGACACAGCGCTGTCTCACAACACTTCATGGCCATAAGAACAACATCACTAAAACATTATTCGAACGTGTCATGGGCCATTGTTTGGCAACGTCGGCACGTGATTCGACCGCAAGGGTATTCGACTTACGAATGATGCGAGACATAAGCCTGATCAAGGGGCACGAGAAGGATATTTCGACCTTGGCCTGGCATCCGGTTCATCCAAATCTTCTCAGCACTGGCGGAAATGAAGGCTCTTTACATCATTATTTGCTTGACGAGCCAAATACCCCCACAGGTCAGCCGAACCACCCTGCTGTATACGAGAGTTCAGACCCGATGGCGGCGCCACCGCAAAGCATATTTCCAGCCCATAAGGTACCATTTGCGCATGATTTTGCCATTTGGTCTCTTGATTGGCACCCGCTTGGGCATATCCTGGCCTCAGGCTCCAACGATCGCATAACCCGGTTCTGGTCTCGGTCTCGACCAGGGGATACGGATGTGTTCCAAGACAGGTACCACATTGGCGAGGCGGCTGCTGAAGTTCAAGGAACATGGGATCGACGGGGCGGCCGCCGGCAGCGGCAGGAAGAAGAGGAGCAAGAGGCTGAAGATGAAATGGAAGGTCTGGTTGATCAGAAGATGCCGCTGAAACCATCGGCTTCCGGCTTCCCCGGTCTTCCTGGCTTGACATTACCAGTGAACGGCGTCCCGCCGCCCCCGCAGATTCCTGGCGTTGGTGGTATGCCCACGACATCGGTGCCTCCTCTGCCCTTCGCCCTTCCGGGCCCCAACGGCGGCGCTCCACCGCCACTACCACTACCTGGGATGGATCCTCACGACCCGGCCAACTTCGCCAGGTTAGCGGAGATATTCCAGAAGTCGGGCTTGTCGGGATTCCCACCACCGCCGCCTCCCGGCATGATACCGCCACCCGGCTTCGTACCACCACCCAACTTCGCCATGCCACCCGGATTTCCACTTCCCCCGTCTACGGCTGCCGCCGATATGACGAGCGAGCTTGCCGCTGCGCGTAGAAGAGCACCTTTACCTAGTCAGGAGGAAAGCCTACGTTTGGAACAGAAGAAGGGAAACTATACCCGCGTCAAGTAGGATCGACGCAAAAAGCAAAAAGGAAAAAGAAGACGACAGACGGACTTCATTCTCTGCGGCATGGAACCCGTTATTTAGAGATGATGATGAAAAAGCAGGGCATATCCATTATTCCATTATCCTGTTAGCTTGGAAGTCGTGGTACGACTCTTGTATCCGAACACGAACACCAGTTTTACTTGGCTATAAAGCTATTCTATGGAGTCAGACGAATATTACCGTGGAGGAAACACGAGGCGAGTGGCCTATTGTATGATAGATAGGATTTGCGGAGCAGGATCCGAATACCCCATGGTCGTTCCGAAAAAGGCGTTTAGAGCAAGCAAGCAATGATGCTAGCAGAAGCAGCTTGCGTGGCTTGATCAGCCACGGTATTAGGGCTGGAATTATTGTTACGTGGCGAGGTCTCTGTCCTTGATATGGTAGCTTAAGTATATATCTATGCGCCGTGTCACTGATAAGACGAAGTCAGTTGAAGAGGTCACTGTTGGGACGGCTGGTCTACTATGGTGAATGTGGTATTCTATACTAATGCTACGCTATGCTATGCCGTATGAAAACGAGGCCCCGGAGCTGTTCCAAGTGTCATCCAACGTCATTATTCCGTCTCCATAACGTGAACCCTGCTGCCAATTATAATGCAAATCCGTACCAAAACCGGAACGCCATGGACCTAAAATCCGGCTCATCGAGCCATGCGTTCTTTAATATTGAGGTGTTGTACAAGACGTGTGTATGTTCAATAGAGGTACAAGATTTTGATGAGCCTTTATGTCTTATGTCCATCCCGAATCCTCCTATCGCTTGACAAGAGCGCCACCAGCGTTCGCTGGGGGCGATTTGAACGCCTTCTGCCTGTCTGCGTAGTCCTTGATGATCAGGGCGCAGCTCGTATCGGCGCATAGGCGTTTCCTTCGCTGAGGGGGTAGCTTGGAGGCGAACTCGAGACCGCTCGCGCGCTCCACGGCCTCGATAGGAACCTCGAAGTCGGCGAGGGGCTTCTCGTTGGGGATGGGCGCGTTCGGAAGGACAAAGGCGCCGATGGCGACCTTGCCCGTGCTCGGCGAACCGGAACCTTCTTCTTCGGCGAAGATAACCTTATAGAAGTGCGTAGGCACGGCGACATTGGGTGGATTGCCAATAACCTCGTACCTGACGTACCACTTATTGTCGGCCGGGTCGCGCTTCGGGAGATATAAGGGACCAGTCACTATCCGTACGCTGGGGTAGCGTTGTGTGAGGCGGCGACAAAAGTCTTCGAAATGGGCCCAGTAGTCACGATTGAAGCCCTCGCCGACCTGGGGCGCCATGTTGGTCAGGAAAAAAGTCTCGTCCATGGCGCTTTGCGACCATTTTGCGTCGGCGGCGGGGACTTGGTGGCCGCGGTCGTAGCCGGAGCGGAAGTAGTCCTTCAGCTTTGCGCGGAACTTTTCTGGCACGCCGTCATCCTCGATGAATACGCTGTGCTTGCGGTCGCCATCCCGCATGGCTACGGACGCGGGCGTAATGTGTTCAATAACCCAGTGAGGGTTCCGCAGGCGGCGGTCGAAGGAGGACACTAGGGCTTGTCGTGTTGCGAGATCTGCTACGGGGCCAGGAAACCCGTACTCGAATAGGCCGGCGGGGTCGACTGGTGAGAGCCCGCCAAGAGCCGCGGGCGCAGATGTGGAGAGGGCATTTGGCTGGCCGACGGGCGAGAAGCCTTGCCGCGAGGGAATCGGGATTGGTGCTGAAGTAGCGTTGGTTGAAATAGTAGTGGTGGTGGTCGAGAGCGTCTGGGTAGGTGTGCTAAGCTTCCGCTCGGATTGTGTTGGTAGCGAGTACATTGCTGCAGTAAGGGCGGCACCGGCTCCTGCGCTGCAAGCGGCAATAATCGCGAATGTGCTCTTTGACATTTCGGCGGCGGGCGCTCCTCAGGAGCTGTGCTGGGCGGTGTGCTTTTATATGCTGGTTCGCAATCACGATGGAGGGCGGCGGATGCAGTGACAGCAGACCCGACTGGAGAGGGAGACGCTGTCAGCGGATTTGGTACGAGCTATATGAGGCTCACGCGGGGGGCAATGCGACGCCCTCGTGGTGGTGTGCAACGGTGCAGGTGTCTCAGCTGGGAGGGTGTGGTAGATTTTCTGTGGGCTTTCAGCCTCGATGCCTGTGACAAGTTCATGGATAAGATTAGATTACTGACTAACCCTAGATCTGGTGGTACGTCACCTGCAAGCTGGCCAATCAGGCCAACCACGTTCGTAGAGCTGCAGGCAGCGGGCTACTCCGGGCTGGGACACCGTTGCGCCCAGCACGTGGTAGCAGCTGTCATGCCCCAGGGGCCAGGGGCACTTCAGCGTACTTCAGCGGGCGCATCCCCCACGTCAGGTAATTATCGAGAACGTTGCTATTGGGGCACCCATGGGTTGACTATCGGGGCACCCTCTAACCCGATTTGGCAGTTGGCAGCTGGCCACCCAATTTTCCATAGTGTTGCCCCTCCCACTTTGTATTGCAGATTTAAAGGAATTGAGCCCTCTGGAGCTGTTTGACGCAATTGAAGCTATTGAAGCTAATATTGTACTACTATTGGAGCTGTGAGAGCTGTGGGAGCTGTTGGGGCTGTTGGGGCTATGGCACGCAGCCGACAGGTCGGGGTTTCATTCCTGGTTTTGAAGCAATTGGCCTGTTCAAAGCTGTTTTGAAGGAATGGTGCCTTCTGGACCGGTTTGACGCCTTCGAAGCCATTGAAGCTAATGAAGCCATTGTACTGCTGTGTATTCCGTCAATTGTTGCTATCGCGGAGGTTTTGTTGTTCCCGTAGCATCTCATTGACGGCATCCAAGGTAGGTAGTACTTTGCGAGACTTGTTGTCCCCTACCCTGTGAAGCTTCCCGACCCGTACTTCGTGAGGCTCGTTGCCCGTTAACTGGTTGTTTCGATGGACCAATACAGCTTCGAAGGCTTGGACGGCTTGCCAACAGGCTTGTTAATAGTCTGGAAGGCTTGCAATTCCTTCAAATCTGCAATACAAAGTGGGATGGTCGACACTATGGAAAATTGGGTGGCCAGCTGCCAACTGCCAAATCGGGTTAGAGGGTGCCCCGATAGTCAACCCATGGGTGCCCCAATAGCAACGTTCATTATCGAGGTGCCTAAATCCGCTGTGATGATTAGCTTCGTGGTCTTGACTATCTCCGGTGACTGCTTGACTCAACTTACAGAAGCCAGCGACCCCGTGACGCTGCCGCAGCCATATCACGCAGCGAGGAATTCGGTCTACAACAAGCACCCGCTCTCATCGAACCTCTATATCTCACGCCCTCTGCCACTTTGTATCCCTTGCGTCTTTGCCTGCTCTTTGAATAGCAGTCACACCGGTCTCGCATGTTTCGCGTGCCTTACGCGACGCACCGCTCTAATTCCCCTTGCTCGAGGGAGCCGGAGAATGTGAGCTGAGCTACTGAGGCTCTGCAGAGTCTGTATCATAGTTAGGCTTGACATCATTAACAAGCGCATTTTCAGCCTACTGAAATTAGAGTCGGAAGCAACATAACACTGGAGGTTCCTTAGTCGCTTGGTTTTCTCACCTCCGATGATGCGAACGATATCGCTATATTGCTAATCAGTTGCATGTCTACGGATTACATAGCATACGTATATACATATGTGGAGCGTGGTTAGACGGATCTAAGCAACTTGAACATGGAGAGGCTGATGAAGATGAATTAGAGCATGTGGATGCAAGAACGGATGCGATGAGTAGACACCCATGGATACTGGCGGTTTGCCATCACAGTGGCTCAACGTTGAACCATCAAGGTTCCCAGGATTCGGTCTTGGCATACTAGCCTGTCCAATCACAGCCTGCCGGTACTTTTTACACACGCTCTACCATTGCTGCCCGCCTTTATTCAGCGAGCTGGTTGCAGGCGCTCGGAAACAGACCCTTCAGGTCAGATCCCGGGCCTAGCTTAGGTACCGAAGTCTAAAACCCTTAAGTTCCTGCTGCCTCCGAACATCTTCTCGTCCAATGCTGCTACCCCCAGCTTCATATACCTTCAAGGTTGTCTAATACCCACCGATAACAATTTCGCCAGTCTCGCCGCGCACTAGCTTGACCTTTCCACCTGCTCACTCGTCCAACTTGCCTATTATACATCCTACGCGCTTGTACGACACCTACGGTATTATTTACTTCTCTGGCGCTTCGCAGTGTATGATAGAGAACAATCTCTCGGCCTTGCTTGTGTTAGGTACCGTGCTGCTGGATCACTGTATCTACTTAGTAGACAACCAAATACCCGTTTATTGTTTAAACTCGCCATTTCTCCCGCCCTCCAACTGATTTCTTTCCGCTACTCGGCTTGTTCGACTGCCACCGACCGCACGAGACACGCCGCTAATCCCATGCCGCCTTAAGCACCCAAGTACGAGAGCGAGAGAGCGGAGAGTAATCAGAGCAGTGGTCTTCGATACATGACGGCACAGTTGTGGCACGATGGATCTGATCTCGCCAGCCGCATCAACAACGGACTCGACAGGGATGGACAATGATTTGCGAGGATGGATCATGTGCATAGTGAGCGGCATCGGTAAGCTTAACTTGGCTGCTTGAGCTCTGCAGCGCTAAACATTACTTAGAGAGTTTACTGACAGCTTTGGCCTCTATTTTGTAGCTTGTGTCCTCGGTGCCACCATCATCTGCGTCGATCTCGTCGTTAGGCTCTTCCCTGGCAAAGCGAACTTTCGGGTACAAGACAGCAATACATTCCTTGCCTGTTCACTAAGCTTGAGCTTTGGCGTCATGGTACGGCTACCGATATTGCACCCTATTCGTCCACTTTCTTATCCACGAGTCGATAGCTAACTTCATCGCCTACAGCTCTTCATGTCCTTGTATAGTATGCTTCCTGAGGCAAAAGGGTATCTCGTTAAGTCCGATATGCAAGACAATACTGCAAGCCTTGTCCTTATGGGCTGCTTCGTGGGCGGCTTTGTAGGCATTCAAATACTATCGAGACTCTTCCACCAGTTATTACCGTCCCACGTTGTCGACTGCGACCATAGTCATGACGAACACTCCTTAAACGGCAGTGTTCATGGCGACATCCACAGACAGCAATCTCGCGCTCGCAGTGTTGACAAGCGGGATCACTCCGCTCACGCGCTGGAAGACGAACCGAGGTCTCCGGTGGAACATGCCGAAGAGAACGGACACGAGAGTGAATCGACCCCACTATTGACGGGCCAATCTCGTTCTGATGCTCAGAGAAGAGCAAAGTCCGTACAGATTGATCGTGCAGCATTATTCAACCCTAAGGTGCCCAACCGGGCTACTACGGGATCACGACGACCGTCTGTGTTACGGGTACCACAGAGAGTTATGTCATTTATGAAAGACACCAAGAACAACTGTGACGAGTTGGGGCCCTGCTATGGGTACTCAGATCCTTGCGGACAGGAGTGCTTCAAGCATCTAACTACTCGGTTTCACGGCACCCCGCGAGCGGCAACATTCTTGCGGACCAATACCGGCTATACTGGCTCAGCCATGAACAGGGTAGAAGAAGATGGTGAGGGACCTGTCTCCGAGGCGAGCCCTACGCAACGTAGAAGCCGTGCGCAATCACATATAAATCAGTCGCCCAATGGTCATGAATGTGATTCCATTCTTTCAGACGACGTCGAGGCACAGCATCACCATCACGTCGCGAAAAATGCGTTCCTGTCCATTGGTCTTCAAACGTCTGTGGCTATAGCTCTTCACAAATTTCCAGAAGGCTTCATCACATATGCCACAAACCACGCCAATCCGGCCTTGGGCTTCAACGTGTTTCTCGCCCTGTTCGTACACAACATCTCCGAAGGCTTTGCCCTTGCTCTCCCCTTGTATATGGCTCTAAACAGCCGTATCAAAGCGATCTTGTGGACGTTCCTGCTAGGGGGTTTAAGCCAACCGGCAGGTGCCGGTATCGCCGTTGCGTGGTTCCAATTAGCCAACCATACACATATCACGCCCGGCGCTGTGGCTTACGGCTGTTTATTCGCCGTCACATCGGGAATCATGGTCAGCGTGGCCCTGCAGCTATTTGTCGAGAGTCTGAGCTTGAATCACAACCAGAACTTGAGCATTCTGTTCGCATTCTTGGGCATGACGCTGCTGGGCCTGAGCAATGCGTTCACCTCGGAGGTACATTGACGAGTGACGAATCGTATGAGACGGGATCATGATAGAGAGCTCTGTTTTAGGAAAGCGACGCGGTGGTTTTACTTACTGTAAGGATAACTGGCATGGTTTTGCGTTTCGGTTGCATATCATCAGGGCACGAATTCCTTGGGCACCTTAGGCGGTATCGCGACGGCGTTCCGGGACCGATTAGGATAACGAGCATTGTTGTCTGTAGACCTAGCTTTAACGCTGAGGTACGAAAATTAATTTGCAGGAAATACCAGTCTGTTAATTTTTATGGCACACACGAATTATGAGATTGTATAGCATAAAAACCTGTTGGCGATGATTATGTCCTACAGTCCTAGGATGCTAGTACTGAATTTTACCAGTGCGTACCGGGGCCGAATACGTTCTTATGTATTCTTGCCCTTGTGCGGTATAAGCCTATCATTCCCACCGACTCCGTAACGCCAGTGACCGGCGCTTTCGCTATCAACCCCCTAATCCGAGGTATACAACATACACATGGAAGACCCAACCCGCGCGCGAAGTCTACAGCCGACTCCTATCCTCTTCTTGCTGTACCAGCGCGCCGCTCATCATAGGCTCTGTTGAGGATCCGTCAATCGTAAGAAAGTTGTCGCGAGCCTGAGCCTGACGAGCGCCCCACCAGCTGACGCCAACAACAGCGCGCTCGACATCCAGCTCGCCGTCCGCGAGAACCTTCCACAAGCGGCGGCGGGCGACGTCGCGCATGCGCGGGTCCGGGATCGCATTGCTCGCGTCGGCGGCGCGCGAGAGCCACTCGTCGACGAGGTGGACGGGCAAGGACGGTAATGCGTCGACGAGGGCGAGGATGAGCGCCGTCTGTTCGGAGATTAGAGGCTCAAGTGATGCATGAGCGGCTGCTGTGGGTGCAGCAGACAGTGCGTCCGGCGTCGGTGGCAGCGGTGCCGTGGAGGCGCCCTCGGCGCGAAAGCGCAGCATCTCGAGGAGTGTCTCTGCGAGTTCGGGATGTGTGACCGCGATAGGGTACGGTGGGCTCGCGATCTGCATGATGGTGCGGAAGGCGAGGCGGAATTGTCGCGCGGAGATACGCGCGGGGAAGGAGGATAGTAACGTGTCGATGTAGAATGGGACTAGCGGTGCCGTGAGCGCGCTGTGCTGGGGACAGGAGAATACGCTTAGTAAGGCTGCGTGGGAGGATTCGAAGAGCTCGAGAGTCAGCGATGATGGTGGCGTGTTGGCTGGCGAAGTGAGCCATGAGGTTGGCGAGAGATTCGCTGTTGCGGGTGCGATGAGCAAGGCGTCGGCTGATGGCGTGGATAGAGAGAGCGGGAGGTGTTCGGCCGTGTTGAGATAGAAGAGTGCTAAGGCCTGGTGTACGGGCGGTGGCACGGTATTCCTTGGCGCCGGTAACGTTTCTTGGAGGAAACGAGCGCATGCGTCGGGATATCGAGCCAGGATGTCGATAGATGTGAGATATATGAAAGTATAAGCTTGGAAAGAACTTGCGCCTTGTCGGGATGAGATGAATGACAAGTTCCGCAGTACATGCAGCGTCTTGGTCGCGAGGGTCGGCGCTATATGATCATTGCGCAAGTAAGGATCTAGAAGACATCGGCCAATTATGGGCTGTAGCACTGCGACGACTGAGAACATAATCTTGTTCAACAGCTGCCAGAGCATCCGCCAAGGTCCCTGGAGAAGCTCAGGTGATAGCTTGACTGACTCGACTGATAGGTCAACCAAGGAAAGAGCGCAATGCTCCCATTTCTCTAATATGCCAGCCGTGAATGACAAGAGTTCATCGTGCATGTGGAGAACGGCATCCGAGGCTCCAGCGTGCTCTATGGCGAAGGCGCCAAGGCGAGACAGAGAGCCCATGTTTTGCACGAGAGGTCGCGACTCGAGCTGCTGTATGTGGTTGACTGAGGGCGAGTTGGCAGGCCATTTGTGATCGCCCGATGAGGCAATATCAAGCTCTATGGCTCGTAAGAACTCGCCGCGCTGAAAGCCCTCTTCTTCTAGCATGGCTTCCGTTACGGCTGGGAGAAGGTCGCTGCGGCTGAGCTGGAGCTTACTCGCATCGGACAGCAAAGGAAATGCGTAAGTGAGGGCTAGCACGACAGCGTATCTACCTAGCGCCCCCGTTCGTGAATTATCTTCGAGTGCCAAGTTCGCTGCCGTGACGACAGCTTGTTCGAGAGTTGAACGTAGCCGCCGGGACAGAGACCGCCTCCCCTCACTCTCCATGCCCATCAGGATGCCGGCAAGAACCAACATGTGCTGCCACCGGCTCGATTTATCATCGAGGCCCTTCGCGACAGCACGCGCCCAGTCCTCTGCGCGAACACCGCTGCCCGCCAGGGGCTGTCCTCTCGCCAGGCTCGCATTATGCAGCTCGTTCTCGCGCACGCGGATGGCGGCCGTATTGAAGATGCTGACGACCCGTAGACAGGTGCGCAAGCCATCGGGTTGCTTCCATATAGAGCGAGCGATGAGAAAGTGCGATGTGAGCAGCGACAGATTCAGGGGGTTGTTGAGGCTCGCCAGGAGCGTGTTCGTAGTCCCGAGAATCTTGTCGGTCTGTGACGGATTGGGCGCGTCCTGGTAAGCCCACAGGACTGTGTTGAGCAGTCGATCGGCCGGCATGCTGGTAGGATATTCGGTGGACGGCTATGCGAGGACCATGGCGATAATGTAGCTCCTTGAGCCCAGATGAACTGTTGAAGTTGGAATTGAAGAAATGGGCGAGGTTGTGATGTTGCAGGATGGCAGGCACATCGTGATCTGCATGCTAAAGTTAGGAACTATTATGCCGAGGCACCGTAGCTCTGGGGATATTCAGGTTCTTAACCTGAACAGGCTAGAGGAAAATTACCTAATTATGCGCTAGCGCCACGTCCCGTCACGTCACCGTGCAACAGTTAAAATGCACTTAAACTCATTTGTAAGTTAAGGTTATTAAGGGAGGTGCTGAAACGATCCAGCGTCCGTATCTAGAATTGTTCTGTCTTGATTAAACCCCAACTCTTCCACCAACATTCCTAGCGAGCACTGGTATGGGCTATGCTAGTATACAGACATTTTCCGGAAATATAATTCCTGTTTCCTGCCGGGGTCATTGGCTCGATGCCTAGCCCGCGGTGAGTCCTTCCCACCAGCTCCTCGCCAAATAACGAGCTCTTCACGATACCCATCCATGGGTGACGAATGGAGGGTAGACTGACTGACAATGGATTCGCCAAATAGCTGTGCCCAATATCCTCCGCCCGACTACCACCGACCCCGATTTCCTTCCCTGTGCTGGCCACCACATAAATGCGCACTTTATACCGTTTACGATTCATGGCGATTCACCCTCGTCTGGACCCTGATCCTATTCACCGTATTTCATCTTAGCGCTACCGCCATCGCCTTGCTTATGCAAGTAGGAAAACCGCGATCAATATGGAAATACCTACTTGCCGTGCCCATTGTGTATGCTGTAGTGGCCGGTGTCGAGGCTCTGGTGGCCGGTAGCGTCGTCGGTTCTATGTAAGATTCTAATGCCTAGGGGTTGGATGATGTAATTGAACCTCCGTCGCCTAGATCGCCACTAATCATCTACTACCAGCCTCGGCGCAGTGTATATGGCCGCATGCTACGAAATGTCTACGTGGATTCCTTTCGTCTGGGGCCTTATCAATGTATTGATTCTAATTATCTCGTCTTTCACGATCCAAGGAGGCTTGTAAGGAAGGATTCCTCACAGTTCAGCCTCGGATATTGGGATATCTGCTGGCGGAGTATAACCAGGCGGCAGCTGCTCTGCCGGCATTGGCCGAACTGGTCTCAGGATTCTCGCCGGATTTCCTGCCGCGATCATAAACGGAGGAATATCTTTGGTGACTACACTTCCCGCCCCTATAGTACAGCCTCGACCTATCGTGACCCCTGGAAGAACGATGACGTTTCCGCCCAACCAGCAGTCCTCGCCCACAGTAATTGGGCTACCGTCCTCCGGGCCATTTGTCCCATTGCGTACCCTGGGGTCCGTAGGATGTCTCCCGGAGAAGAAAGAGCAGTTGGGGCCCATAAGTGTCCGGTCACCGATAATAATTGGAGACGTGTCTATCCAGGTCGAGTTGCTGTTGATGTACACGTTCTTGCCAATCCTTTCATAGTGAGCTCTCTCCGCAGACTCTAGCCGCCAGGGACACATACTTAACATTGTAGCCATAGTCCATCTTTATTGGGCGATCACACCAAACGTAATCGGCCAGCAGATTCTCGTCTGCTTCGGGCGTGGCTGCGGGAGGCGGAAGAGGTGTCTTCTCATCCACTATCCTGGATTGGACGGTGTCAGAAACGGTAGTCTGGCCCAGGAAGTAGAGGCGGCCTTACTTGTGGAAGAGCTCTACCAAGGTGCGTCTATCGGCTTCTCCGGCATTATTAAATTGCTCGTACGCGAGGCGACATCTCTTGCGATCTGCGATGAGGTCCGGAGTGAAGGCAAAATATTGCTCTCCATCTCTCATCCGCCGCTTATTTTCTGCTTGGTCGATTGCCCGTAAAGCCATAATTATGGGAGAATCACAGCAGATTCTGTTTGATCAAGATGGAAACAAATGCCCACCATCAGTGTATCATCGATTGATACTCAATTTAAGTTGTTTCGTGCGATGTTGGCCGGCAGTTATTGAATTACGAGGGGTTCGTTGACGCCTCGGCAATAGATGCTGACCCACTGGACTGGGTGTCCTTGGCTGGTTCATACGCGGGGCTTAGCGCACTCGCCGCTATTGCTAAGGAACTGCACATCCCTGAATGAAAATTATGTCCAATTATAGCTGTGCACTGTGATCTTTTGTGGCTCATCTTTTGTTGTTATGCCTTGTGTGCTCTTGCTCGTAGATGCTAAATACTGGTTGTGCAGAGATGATATGTGTTCAATCGTGACTTAGATACCAGCAAGAACTTAGGAGACTGATCATGTCTTGCAAGTCGCGCATGCATTGAGGCGTCGCGATTCCTTTGGTTAATGTTCATCGTGAGGCCGGTGGCAACCTAGAATAGCTCTTGCTCAACTCCCAGGTTCGGAGTCGGGATTATCAGTCTTTAAGAGCGGCTTAAACTGCCCGACTTAACTAAACGAACCTTTAGGAACAGCGCACTCTAGATTGTCTATCGATATAATTGGACAAGCGAAAGATAGAAGAGAACAAGCGTGGTATATGATCTTTAAGATGGCCGGCGGGATGATATTGTAGCGATCCCGAGTTGTGTGGTATTGTAGGAGGAACAGTTGTGCCGTCGGACCCCGTCTTGGCGCCAAGTCAGCATACTCACGATGCAACTACTTTAGCTTGCGGTTTGTCAGCTGGTTAGTGGCCCGATTCGGAAAATGATCTCAGTTGAAGTTGCAAGGAGCATAGCTATGAAAATCGTATGATATGAGGCTCGGGATTATGGTGTTGTCGAGTATGCACAACAAGTAGTTGACTGGCAGTTTCGACGCCACTCAACTATATTCGCAACGTAATTTCTAAGCATGGCATTAAACTCAGCTCTTAATATCGCGAAGAGGATGGCGATCGAGAGACGGCAGAAGATATAAGAATGTGCTTTCTCTCTAAGAACAATTATTTCTGTATCTTCATGCTCACATCATTCTTCATCAATATCAAGCGATGGCATCGAACGTGAATATCCTCATCACCGGGGCTACAGGCTACATGTAAGTCGAAATGCGCTTTGCTTTCTCCGCATAATGCAAGAATTAACGTTTTCTTAGCGGTGGAGCCGTCTTGAATGCTCTCATGTCATCGGAATACGGTGCTCTGAAGAATGCCACCATTACCTGCGTGGTTCGGGGCGCTGAGAAAGCCAAGGCCTTGGAGAAATTGGGCGTGAAGGTTCTACAATTTCAGAGCTTGGATGAAACTGAAATTCTCGCACAAGCTGCAAGCGAAAATGACGGTACGTATGTCATCGGGTATTGTACACCCAAGGCAATGACTGACGCGTCGTGATAGTTGTCATACATACTGCATCTGGTTTTCATACCCTCGCTGCACGAGCCCTTATCTTGGGATTGGCACGGCGAAAGCAGGATACCGGGAGAGAAGTCTTCTACTTTCAGGTAAGACCCACTGGTGGCACTGGCTGCCATTGCTGATGATTGATTCTGTACAGACCTCCGGCACTTCAAATGTAGGCGATCGCCCTATAACCGGACAATACATCGAGAAGGAATTCCCGTTGTCGGATCAAAGCGATATCTTCTCGTATTTGAAGAAGAGAGATTTCGATGTGCCGTATGCCCAGCGCACATCTGACATCGTCGTCACTGAAGTCGGGCTTGAGGTTGGGGTGAAGACGGTGGTGATGATGCTGCCTTCCATCTACGGAACTGACACCAAACCACTACACGAGTTTGCCCAGACCCCTATGCTGATCCGAGCTGCTCTAAAGCTTGGGAAAGTGCCTGTGATAGGCGACGGATCAGGAATATGGGATCATGTGCACATCCAAGACGTGGCGCGATGCTACGAGGTTATTCTGAACAAGATTCTCATTGGTGAAAAAGTTCCGACCGGCAAAGAAGGGATATTCTTTGTCGAATCCGGCGAACATACCTGGCGGCAGCTTTCTCAGATGATTGCCGATGCTGGTGTCGCGCTCGACGTCCTAAAATCTGCTGAACTTTGGCATCTCTCCCTGGAAGAATTTACCGAGATTTCTGGAATCGGTCGGACTCTCGTCGCGGAAGTTGGAGGGGCATCAAAGTAGATACATTTCTTTGAATTCTGAGTCTGGAGAAATGAGGCTGACATCTCACAGTGCTCGCACAAGAGGCCACAAGGCAAGATCACTGGGCTGGAAGCCACTGAAAACCGAAACTGATTTCGAGGCGCATGCTATTGCCGACTGGAGGGCTATTCTTGCTTCGAATGAAGTGTCTCATGAGTCTTGAAGAGTTCAATTTCTGTAGGGAGAAGATTGAATTATTATATGCAGCATTCTGAGATCCGAAATTGCGTAAGCTCTGCATGGTAAGAGAGGGAAGAGTAAAGACCATGTATAGATACTGTTTCTGTTATCATGTCTTTCGCCATTTAGAATTGTGCAACTCTGATAGTTACTTCCTTAAAGCTTCTGTTAACATAGAGAACTATAGGCCAGTAGGATACATGCATAATATAGACTTGGAATTTCTGATCGGGAAGACATATTGAGAAGAAACATAGCCATTGACCGACACCCAGGCGAGATGATCTCATGAGCTGGATTATAGTTCCGGTTCATGTAAAATCAGTCCTTGCTGGGCTCAGGCAAGAAAAGCGGCATATCCGCTACGCCTAAATGAGCTTAAGCCAGGTACTTACCACCTGCACTAATCTAAGCTTAGTTAGAGCCTCTTATAAAACACCACGCGCTTTTACTGCGATACAGAAGTACCATCCCACCTTGTGCTTCATTCCCACCTGCTACATAAAGAGCCGCGGGCTCCCCACGACAATAAGAGGGCCATGGCAACCGTTTCACAAGGACCCCTTTGTCTTAGATGACCACTAGAAAACTTATCATAGCAACAAAACCAAATGAATGCCACAATGGACTTCCCGCCTCTCAGGTACGAGTTTCCCTCTCTTTCATATGTGCTCCGAGACGTCGAAGTTTTGCGCCCATCACGGTAGCTATTCCATGCGAACTGCCCAACGTCCTCAAAATTCGCATTCACAAGATATGCCGCCTATGCATCCGAAAGCTTCGTCTTCGACGGCCGCGGCCCTTTCGACGGCATCTCCACCTCGCACACCGGGCTTCCCTGCGCTCCCCATCGTCAGGGAACATCCCGACGAGGAGAAGCCGTGGGCCACAAGGCAGCGTCGCCGTCGCTCGCTTGTTGTAGACGTGCTTTCTCCAATCGCGGCACGGTCTCCGGCTTGGATCACTGACGACCTGCTGCCTAGGCACACTCCCGGTGCCCCGCCCGCGCAGGCCACACCCGATAAGGCATATTGGCCAGGTCAGGCAAAGTCCCTTGAAGGCATAGCCATCCGATCCTTTAGTCTTGGCGCCGCCGTTGCGTTATCCATCGCAATCCTGATCCCGATCTTATTCTTTACTGCGTCACCGCTTTGGCGCCTCCCCTTCTTTTTCGGAGCGCTCTCGACCTTCCATTTCTTGGAGTTCTGGACCACTGCCAGATACAATACCTCGGTTGCCAGCATCGACTCCTTTCTCCTGACGGCGAATTGGCCAGCGTATGCGATAGCTCACACGGCTGCCTCGCTCGAGTGTTTCATCACGAAGTTGCTATTTCCGAACCGTGCGTGGGCACCGTTCTATAGCGGTTACGTCCTCCTCTTCCTGGGCCTTATACTAGTCTTTATCGGACAGACTACGCGTAGTCTAGCCATGGTCCAGGCCGGTCCTTCTTTCAACCATACCATCCAACGTAAGAAGAAGGACGACCACGAGCTTGTTACTACGGGTCTATACTCGCATCTACGACATCCCGCGTACTTTGGATTTTTCTACTGGGGAATCGGTACGCAATTAGTCCTGGGCAATCCGATCTGTTTCACTGGGTATGTGATCGTGCTGTGGAGATTCTTCGCAGCCCGTATCAGGTCTGAAGAGAGAGATTTGGTCCGATTCTTTGAAGATGATTATACCAAATACAGGAACAGAGTTGGGACTGGTATACCCTTCATCAAATAATGATTTAGAATTCTATATATAGACGTTGCTGTCTCCTGTTAATAGAGCGCATATCCTTACAAAATCTTTGACGTTATACCGACATAATTGAGATATTGCCCCTAACTGTACTTCGTACGATGCCTTCAGATATGACCCAATGATGTAATGCTTCCAGGGGTTAGGGGCTAATGTGAGCGTCTTAGCATTAGGTAATGACTACCGTGCACGAAGGCCAAAATATGTTGCGAATATAATAATTAGAAAAATAGGTGATATCTGCCCTTCTCAAATAAAAAGAGACCGAATTGTTGAAAAAATAGAACGTTGTGTACGAAGCAATATCGAATTACACCATGGTATTACGGAGTACATGTGAATCAGCTCAAGTACTTCGTACGGGTCCGCAGTTTTATAGCCACGTTGAAGTGACAGATGCCTCTAACATGCTGCTTTTAATTGAGTCTTTGCCAATTTTAATCTAGGTATGCAGTCTGGTACCCCCTGTCACCTGACTAGCAGCTGGGCGAGCAGAAGCCGCGCAAAAGCGGCGAGTACGCTAAAGCCTAACCTAGTTAGGTATGGCACGTTCAACCCAGAACTTATACTTGGCATTAACACAATTAAGAAGGCCACGATTCAACACCCGAGTCTCGTTTGTAGTGCACACTACTAGACAACCAACACGGCCAAGCAGACCATTTACCAGAGCCGTCCACGACACCCCACGCTCTTAATCTCAGAGGCCTGCCCATGATCAGATAAATCTACAGCGACCCCGTATCCGTGTACAAGAACGTCGTGCAAGACCCGTCGCAGGGCCCGTCGGCGCCATGAGCTCGGACTACTCGTACGATGAGCAGGGCCAATTCTACCCCTTCTTCATCTTCACGCTGTCGACCATCGTGACACTGCCGCTGGCCTACAGCGTGCTCGCACCGTCGAAGGATCTTGAGGCGCTCGCACCGCGCATCCAGACCGCGTACCGGCCCGAGCATGGCGACCTCATACAGGCGCAGGCGAAGGCGTACAAGCGCAAGCAGCGCAAGGTCAAGCGAGCCATCGCCACGCTCATTGGCCTCGCCACTATGGCCGGCATGCTCTACTTGATCTTCACCACCCAGGCCACCGCCGCCAAGCTCTGGAACCCCTACGAGATCCTCGGCCTGTCCGAGTCGGCCACCGAGAAGCAGATCAAGACGCACTACAAGCGCCTCGGCCTCAAGTTCCACCCTGACAAGATCCGCCCCGACCCCGCGAAGAACGAGACCGTCGAGTCGCTCAACGACAAATGGGTTGATCTGACCAAGGCGTACCAGGCCCTGACCGACGAGGATGTTCGCAACAACTGGATTCAATTCGGCCATCCCGACGGCAAGCAGGGCTTCTCGATCGGCATTGCCCTGCCCAAGTTCCTGGTATCCGACGGTAATGGGAAGTACGTCGTGCTGGTCTACGCCGTGCTCCTCGGCGTGTTGCTCCCCTACCTGGTCGGTGCGTGGTGGTACGGTACGCAGCGCGTGACCAAAGAGGGCGTCGAGGTGGAGAGTGCCAACAACCTTTTCCGCGAATATACCGATGCCACCGATGAGGGCGACTTGATCACTGCTCTGAGCACCGGCATCGAGTTCAGATCCTTCCTCAAGGGCGACAAGGCCGAGTCTGGCCTAGCCACCATCGAATCGAGAATATTGGGCGAAGGTCAAGTGACCCCCTACGCTGGCGGTCTCTCCGACAAGGACAAGGACAAACTTGAGGATCTAGAGAGTGGCGTGAGGCGAAAGGTCCTCGCTCTTCTTTGGGCCTACTTGGGAAGAGTCGAACTTGACGACCAGGCCCTCAACAGCGCCAAGTATCTAGTGGCACCCGTTGCCCAGAGCCTTTGCAGATCTTTCACTGCGATCGCGCTCGCATACGGTAACACGGCACCTCTGTTGGCTTCCTATTACATCAGTCAGAGAATCATCCAGTCGATCCCGCCAAAAGCTTCACCATTATTCCAGCTCCCCTACTTTACCCCTGCCGTCGTTAAAGCGGTGGAGGGCGACTCGAAGGTTCATATGACTATCCAGCAGTTCATGGACTTGCCTGATCCTCAGCGGAGAAAGCTTGCCATCGGAAAGGATCTCCTGAACGAGGAACAGTACAAGACCGTTGTGGAGGTCTCACAACAACTGCCTTACTTCCAGGTAGCCAAGGCATTTTTCAAGGTTACGGGCGAGAAATATATCATCCCACAGTCTCTCGTGTCCTTTGTTGTAAAAGGCCGCTTCATACCACCTGGAAGCACCAATGTCCCCGAAATTGACGAGCTCGATCTTGAAGACGTGGATCCAGCGGAAGACGACTTAGACGCGATGTTGGGGCGGAAGAAGACAGTCAAAGACGCCAATGGAAAACTGATAACAGAAGAGTTCGCACCAGTGGCTCCACCCATCACCTTTGCTCCTTACTACGCTCGAGATCATTCGCCTAAATGGCATGTTTTCTTGTCAGATAGCAAGCAAGGCAGAATGGCTGTACCCCCTTTTACTTTCACTACGTTTGATAAGCCGATATCTACGCCTGACGGCAAGCCTACGTATCACATGCAGACTTTGAAAGCGCAGTTTGCTGCTCCTCCGCAGGCCGGCAATTATACCTTCGTCATGCACCTCGTATGCGACAGCTATGTCGGTTTCGATACTAAGATGGAGGTCACATTATCGGTAGAAGAAGCCAGCAAAGCAGCCCAAATGGCTGCAGAGGATGAGATCAGCGAACCTGAAGAAGGTAAGTCCAGTAACTTTCGCTCGTCTCTGAGTATTGCTAATTTTCCTTTGCAGATTCGCTAGCGGGCCAAATGAGTGCCTTGAAGGGCGGCCCGGTAGCTAAGCGGAAGACGGAAGAAGCGGAGGAATCCGATGACGAAAGTGGAACTGAGGAGGACGAGTCAGATACCAGCGCCACCAATACTGACACAGAAGATGAAGCGTGAAATCAGCGCCAACCCTCTTAAGACAGCTCAGGCCGGAACATAGATGATGTACGCGTGGGACTCCATATATATCGCCTTCTAATTTATAAGAGAAAGAAGTGGTGCGATGTGTAGGATTCCTAGCACCAGCGTATAAGCGGAAAGAAAAAGCATAGGACGGCGCATTAGGCGTTGGGGACTGTGCATTTGGCAACAGGTGATAGTCTGCCGGGTGCCCATATTCCTACCCGGGTAGGTAAAGGGGGGATTAACATCAAGCATCATGTTTAGGTAGTGTACTGTACAAATATTTGGTCTCGTCTCAATAGCGTGAAACCTTCGTCCTAGGGCGCCATTACCAAATGTGACATAGCAGGGCTATTTAGGCATTCTGAAGGAGAGAATCTGCCATTTGATCCCTGTGAGGTTAAGGAATTCTAGAGTCAGAAGACTTTGGACTTAAACTTTTGATGAAATACACGGGATAGGGCGACAAATCTCTGAGGAAGGTTCTCACTGCTCTCTAATAACGTTCCTAGCATCTAGAATGGGTGAGAACGATTGATACAAGGCTTGTTCCTGATTGCGCTTTGATGCTGCAGCACTGGGCGTTAAAAATCTACGGACCGCTACACCCAATAGCCCTAGCCCAAGTTTCATTCTGCCATTTATAAACCACCCTCAAGCCATGAACTTCGTAAGTCAGATTCTTTAGTGATGTGTCCTAGGTATAAATCCACCTTAGCGGCCGGGGCACTCATTTTCATGTAAAGCTGCAGAGACATCGGCAGGTATTACCAACTGAAGGCTAACAGTTCGCAGATGAATCCAAATCGTAAACTTAGGTACTTGCCATAAAAGAGCTCCATCTAACTGCAGAAATGCTGAATGGCTTCGGGGCTGCTACGAAGAGAGTTTCCCCAAAAGTTAATGTAGAACCTTTTCTTGCTCACTGATTGTAGGCTAACCTCTGATATAAAGAGGCTTGTATCCTCCTCCCGGGAGAAGTTTCCCAAAACATCGTCTCACATCACTTTGATCTTCTCCGCCTGTCGTCTCAACAGATTCTGATCTGCTTCCTAAGATCCCACACTCTTTTCTCACACTAGAATCTTATCAGTATCAACAACGCTCAGCTTTACCCCAAACTTTTACCAACAGACCAAAATGTCTTTTCCTCCAAGCAAGGAAGTATCATGGGCAGCATTTCCTGGTGCTGTCCAGCTCCCTCTCTCGGAGCACCCGATACATGGCTATAGCTTGGATGAGCCGGCCCCGGGATCGTGTGAATGGCAGGATGCCATTGCACGCCACAATTTCGAGCGAATCACGCTGACCCTTTGGCGTATGTCGGAGTTTGAATCAATGACTCGCTACAATCGAGAGTCAATCAAATGCATCCGGCTCAATCTTGAACTAGAAGGGGACATGTTCGAAATTTCTAACACAGCAGATAATTGTACTATCATAAAGGCAATTCATGATCTGTTCTGGATACTGAGTACATGGGAGCCCGAGGAGAAGTTAAGGCTAGAGATCAACATTTGCTCCTCGAGTAAGTCACACCAACTCGAGTGGAATGTCGATAAACTAACTTACACACTAGCCAACCATACTTTGGAGTATAAGGTCCCACAAGAAATCCTGGACCCAGACTCGCAATTGTTCTGTAATGATGAATATAAGAACGCATGGTACCTACCTCCCTGGATGGATAAATTGCCATTTTGGGCAGTTTTTAACACTCTACGCCTTATTTAGAAAAACAATAGTTAGCTCTTTAAACTGTCTTGTACGCAGGTGTCTAGGTCACCTTTTTATACTGTTTCTGCTTCTGTAGATATGCGTAAATGGGTACAGAATACCCACGGTTTTAGTAAATAAATATAAAATAACCCCGGTTGTAATAAATAAATATAAAATTACCCCGGTTATAATAAATACCCGGAGTAAAACTATTTTTAATTTTACCCCGGTTTTAATAAGTATTCGTAATATAAGTTAAAACGAAACTATTATTAATAAATAAAAATGATAATTTAAATTTAAACTTCGAAACTCGGGTAATTGTTTAATTATTTAATTGTTTTATTTATTATATCGTTATTAATTAATTAATTAATAAATTACGCGATAGTTTAAATTATTATAATAATTAATTTATTATAATAATTTAGTTTTTAATAATTATAATTTATTATAATTAATTAATTAATTAATTAATTTATTTATTTATTATTTAATAGTTTATAATTACGTAAACGATTAAATAAATTATTATAATATTTAATATAATATTTTTAAAAAATAAATGATAATATTTTTTATCGTATAACTTGTTTAAAACGTAAATAATTAATTTATCGCGGAAATTATTTTATTTTATACGATTTCGGAACATGTAAGTATTTAATTATAAAACTTAATTACTTTTATAATTAAAACAATTACGTATTTTTAATTATATTATTCGATTATAAGGTTTAATTAATTTTATAATCAAATAATAATTTTAAATAAATTAATTAAAAAATTTAAATTATAATATAAATATAAGTTTATTAATAATTAAATCGTAATACGAAATATAATTTATATTACAGCGGTATTATACGCGGAGCTATATAACGAATTCGAGAAACGTATATTAATTATAAAGTAGAAAAGAAAAGAGGAAACAAAGCCGTAAAGCCTAGCTCCGTTAAATTTATTTAATCCACTTATAAGTTATAAATCTTATTATTTAATTTATTTTAGTTATATAATTAATATTATAATTATGTGATTAATATAATATAATAGTAATAATTAATAATAATTATAATTTATTATTTATAACCGTTAGTTATAATTATAACTTTTTATTTATAATTGTTACGTAATTATAATTATTATATAATTATTAATAAAGCATTAAACTATTATTATTCCCGTAAATCTTTTAATTATTAAGAAATTATATATAAATAAAAATTAACGATTAATAGTTATTATTTTTAATTATATAAATCGGTAATAAGCTCGTATAAGCTCGCGGATAATTTAATAAATAGTTTATAAAATAATTTATCGGTTTATAATTTTTTTAATTATTAAGCTCGAAATATTAAGAGTTATTTTCCTTAGTATTTTATATTATTAATTAACTTTTTAATACTTTAATTAAATTAAAAAAAGGCTTTTAATAAACGTATTACGTATAAGGGTTTTAAACAAGTTAATTAAATAAAACTAACGAAGTCCGTAAGCTTATAAAATAACGAGTTATTTTTTTATATTCGCGAGTTAAACGAGTGTAAATAAAAACTATATAAGAAAGCATTCTTAAATTAAAAAAATAAGAAATATAATTAAAAGCGTATTATACGAACTAAGTACTTTTTTATATTCGCAAATTAAACAAATATAAATAATATTTATATAAAAAAATATTCTCGAATTAAAAAAATAAAAAACGGGTTAAATATATATTATATTATAAATTATTGTTATTATTTTTTTATATTTTACGAATTAAATAAAAGTGTATAAAAATTATATAAGAAACCGTATTTAAAAAAAACAAAGTAAAAATAAGAAATTAAAAACAAGTTAACGAAACTATTAAAGCTGTTAACGTATAAATTAATTAATTAATTAACGTGTTAATTAATTAATTCGAATAAAATAATAAATAAGTTAATTAAAATAAAACTTTAATATAATCGTAATTATTAAATAAAGTAAAATTATAATATCGCGATTATTATACGAAATAAAAAACTTAATTAAAAAAAAGTCGTAATAATAAAAATAATAAAATTAAGTTTATTTAATCCGGAATTATTATATGGATAATTAATTATAAAAGTAAAAAATATAAGCCGTAAAAATAAAAAAAGTTATAAAAGTAAAAAAAATAAAACATAAAGTTAAAAAAATAAAGTTATAAAAATAAAAAATAAATTAAAAAACATTTATTTAATTTCGTAATTATTAAAATAAAAAGTTAAATACGGATTTTTAAATCTAACTTATTAATAAACCGAGTTAAATTTAAAAAAATACGGGATTATAATTAAAAGTTTTTATTATTCCGTAATACGTTTAAAACTTATATTATTAAACACGTTTATATAAAAACAATAACTTAATTATAATTTCGAATATTTAAAATTAATAATAAAAAAATAATATAAACGTATAAAAACGAAAAAAAACTTTTTAATAAATAAAACTGATTAATTATAAAACAACGTAATAAATAAAATAAGTTAAAATATTTTTATATTTAATTATAATAATAATATATTTATTATATATTAATATTAAACCAGGAAAAAAGTAAATATCAAATTAGCGTTTTAACGATTTATAAGAAATTAACTTATTAATATAATTCTAGTTTATTAACGCGATTTAAAGCCTTTAAGCGGCGCGATTCGAACAGGAGTACCTTGTACAATTATTAACTACTAGCAATTAATAAAAAAACCTTATAATTATTATAGCAGTATTATACGCGGAACCGTATAACAAATTCGGGAAACGTATATTAATTATAAAGTGGAAAAAAAAGAAAAAAACGGAGCTGTAAAGCTTAGCTTTGTTAAATTTATTTAATTTACTTATAAGTTATAAATCTTGTTATTTAATTTATCTTAATTATATAACTAATATTATAATTATATAATTAATATAATATAATAATAATAATTAATAATAATTATAATTTATTATTT
>MU390363.1:0-92612 GCA_022578715.1 Nemania sp. FL0916 | reverse complement strand
ATTATTTTAAAAAAAATATAAATATAAAAATCCCGAATTAAAATAATAAAAAATTAACTAATATTTAAAAATATTAAAAATATTAAATTATTTATAAGTTATATAAATTATATACGATAATTTATTAAAAGTTTTAACGGAATTATTATACTTTTTATAAATTTTATAAAAAAAAATCGAAAGTTTTAATAAACCGAAATAAAATAAAAAACGTTTAATTAAATAAAACAAAAAATATTCGATAAACTAATATTATAATTATTAAACTTAAATAAAAAATATAAAATCGAAATAAATATATATAACGAATTAATAAACGGTTAATTTAATTAACGAAATAATAAAAAACGTTTATATTTTATTATATTTTTTTTAAAAAAATTTAACGGATTTAAATTAAATTATTAAATATATAATAAAAAATTAATAATAATTATTTACGTATTTAAAAAATAAAAGTTATATTTTAACGGAACAAATTATTTAATTAAAGTTTATTTAAATTATAAAAACTTTATAATTTTTATAATAAAGAAAAAATTAAACAAATAATAAATATAATAAATAAAATTTTTATTAAAATTTAATTTCGAAATTATATATATAAAAAATAAAAAAAATATTAAAATAAATATTTTTAACCGAAAATATAAACTCGAAAAATATAAAAAATAAAAATATATTAAATTATTATTATAAAAAAATATAAACGGTAATTTTATATTAATAATAATATAAATAAAATTATTCCTTATTAAAAAATAAAAAAAACAATTATAATAATAAAATAACAACAGTAAAATTATTATTTTAATTATAATTAAAAAAAATTCGTAAAAGAATTTTATAAATATTTATTTTATAAATATTAAAAGTTATTTAAAACTTATAAACGATTTAAATAATAATTTATAAAATCCGGAATAAAAAGAATTTTTTAAAAAATAATTTGAAAATATAATATTTGTAATAAATTTAAAACAATAAAATATAAACTTTATAAGTTTATAAAACTTACCGAGATTTTAAACAAAGTTTAAAAAATAGTTTTATTTGATTTTATTATAAAATTATTAAAATTAAAAAAACTAATAATAAAAATAAAATACGACTTTATTATAATTATAATAAAACGGTTAATAAAATATAAAAAGTTTATCTTTTATAAAAAAGTTATTTTAACGGAAAATTTAATATATATATTTATATAAAATATTATTAACTAATATAAATTATTAAAAAAAATAATTATAAATAAAAAACGTATTATAATATTAAAATATTTTTAATTATTTATAAAAATATTACGAATTAAATATATTATATTAATAATATATTATTTTTAAACAAATAATTAAACGGAAAAATTTAATTAAATATTAAAACAATATTTATAAAATTATATAAACTTTAATTAAAATAATTAAATCGAACTATTATTTATAATAAAATACGCGTATAATACGTTAGTTAATTAAAATATAAAAATATTATTATTTAAAATAAATTATAACTACGATTTAAAAAAAATTATAATTAACGTAAATAAAATTATTATATTATAAAAACTTATTAATATAAAAAAAATTATAAATATATAAAAAAAATTATAAAAAAAGTTTATTATTATTTAATAACGTATAAAAATATATTATAATAATAAAAAA
The DNA here is from genome assembly GCA_022578715.1 of Nemania sp. FL0916. Taxonomy (NCBI): domain Eukaryota; kingdom Fungi; phylum Ascomycota; class Sordariomycetes; order Xylariales; family Xylariaceae; genus Nemania; species Nemania sp. FL0916. Next base: position 90,945 of record MU390363.1, on the reverse strand, counting down.
TTGTTAAAACTTTTTTTAAAAAAAAACAAAAAATATATTTATTATACGGAAAAATCAAAATAAAACAACTAAACGAAAAACTCGATTTTAAAAAATTAAAACTATTTAAAATCGTAAAAATTTTATCGAATTTAAATTATTAATTTTTATTATTAAAAATAATACGGATATTTAAAATTGTTTATATTTTATTATTAAAATTAATACCGGATAATATTAAATTTAAAACTAAAATTTAAACCGAATTAAAAAAAAAATACAAAATTAAAAAAGTATTAAATTTACGTTAAACGGACGAAAATATTAAATATTTAATTAAATAAAAAAAATACTTATATATATATAATATTTAAAAATTTATAAAACATTTAAAAAACGTAATTTAAATTATTACGAATTTTTATTAATAATATCCCGATTATTCGAAAACTACAAATTAAACAATTAGTTTATTTTAATTATATTTTAATTTATTATTTTAATATTATTAACAGTTTATATTTCGACTACCGTTTCGGATTTTACCCAAGTTTCGTTATTTAATTTATTTAACGATTAAAAGTTGCGATTTATTAAACGAGCATTTTTATTCCGATACTCGAACCGTTCGGAACGAATCTTGTTAAAACGATTAAAAACGCGCGATAACTCGTTTTTAATTTTACGTTTTTCGGAAATAAAACGGTCGGATTTTTCGAAAAATTTTTAAACTACCGAAATCGATATATTAATATTATTACACGTTTTATTATAATATATATATTTTTTATAACGCGATATATTTTATATTATTATATATTTTTATTTATAAAATTTATACGTCGAGTAAAATATAATTTCGAATTTTTTTTTATTAATAAAAATAATAAAAATAACGCGACGTTAAATATTTAAAACAAAAACACTAGTTTTAAAAATACGATTAAATATAATACGAGTAAAATAAAACTTATTAAAAAATAAAAAAACAAATATTTATTAAAAAAAATAATTATTAAAAATAATAATTTTAAAAAAAAATATAATATTATAAATTAATAAAAAAAAAACTTATTAAATAAATTTAACACGGGGTATAATAATAAAATCGTTAAAAAATAATTATAATTAAATAAATATATAATTAAAAAAACGTATAATTATATAACGTAATTAATAAAATTAATAATTAATTAAACTAATTAATAATAATTAATAAAATTAATAAATAATTATATTAATTAATAATTAAAAATAAATAATAACGATTATTTAAATAAAAAGAAAAGTGGTTTATATATTAAAAGTGTTTTTTATATAACTATTTACTTTTTCGTTGTTATTTAATTTAAACTTTAATTAGTTTTTAAAATTTAACTATCGGAAAAAACCTTTTAACGATCGAATTTTTTTATTAATATATTGTTTTAATTTATTTAATATTTTATTTTAAACATAAACTAATTTTAACTTTTATTAAAGCTTATTTATATTTTATAAATACCTTTTTATAACGATTATTATAATATATATTAAAAAAAATCGGATTTATTTTTTATATAATTATAATTATTAAATTAAACGTAGTTTTTATTTTATTTAAATTATTACGTTTTAATTTAAATTTTAATTTAATATATTATATAATAATAAATTATATATTTAATTATTTTTATTAAATATATTATTTAATATTTTAATTTAAAAATAAAAATAATTTTATTATAATTAACGATTTTTTATTTATAAATAATTTAATAAATTATAAAAATTTATAAATATATATAATAATTTTATTTAAAAATATAATTAAATAAAAAGTTTTAAAATAAAATATTATAATTATATTAATTATAAAAATTAAATTATTAATTTTAATATAAGTTTTAAAAAAATTATTTTTATAAATTATTTTTTTAAAAAATTAAATTTAATTTTTAATAATAATTATATTATTATTTAATATAATAATTAATAAATTATAAAATTTATAATTAAAAACGAAATTTAAATATATTAATATTTATAAATATTAATTACGTTAAAAAATTATTAATAAATTTATTAAAATAAACTATATATTAAATAATAATATAATTATAAATAAATTTATAAAAAATTTATTTAATATAAAATAAATAAACTTTTTAAAATAATTAAACTTAATTAATATTAAAAAATAATTTATAATTAAATTTTTTAAAAAAATTATAAACGAAAATTTCGAAAATTTAAAAAATATTTTAAAAAAAAATAAATTTAAACTTTACGTTTAAAATAAAAATTTTATTATAATTATATAACTTATAATAATTTTAATTATATTAATAATTATAACTTTTATAATATAATAATTATATTATAAATTTTAATATTATAAATTATAAATTCGATTTTTATTAAAAATATAAAAATATTATTTAAATTGTTAATTTAAATAATATTTTTTATTTTTTTATTATATTCGATTTTAAAATATTAAAATATTTAATTATTAAAATTATTATATTTAAATAAAAACTTTATTAAAATTATAACAATTAAATTAAAATATATATTAAAATATATATTTTAATAAAAATATATTAAATAATTTAACAAAATATTTATATTTTTAAACTAATATTTCGTTAAAATATAATAAAATATTACCGATTTTTATTTAATTTATATAAAACAGGAAAATTCTACACAGTAGTGTTCTAAGGCCCCGAAGGCCAGTTGTCGGAATAATCCAGAATAATCAATGAATTATACTAACCCAACAGAATACGTATTTACAAGTGGTTTTCTAACACATACGCCTGAACTGTACGGAGTAAGGACACCTCCATTCGGAGCCGTCTCGGCCATGGAAAATTAGCTCTGCGGGGGAGCTTACGCCCAGGTACCTAGTGTAGATTGAAAGTCAAGAAGGCAATCGAGCAGATCGAGATAGGGTGCCTAGGTAGGTTTTGCACTTCTTCCGCCCTAGTCATTCGTGTGTGATGTGATTCTGAACCATGTACCTATGGCGGGACAAGCTTTCCGTTTTCTTTCTTTACCCCCTCTTTGCCTAGGTTGATCAAGAAACGCCGCAATCACCGTTTACCATCGGAGCAATCCCCGAAGCAAGTACATACTCTACTGTGGTATAGACCATTACCTAAGAATGAGCTAGATTGCCTATATGTGCTGGGGCATATTTGTGCAAGAAATAGATACTTATCGCGTACTATTGCATACCAAGCTCGCTCGGACAGGACTTCTCTGGTGCTTGCTTGCTTACATAGGTAGGTAGGCACCTGGTAGACCAAGTACTTATATGTAGAATGCTGGTCATTGCATGATTATCTAGAGGCATATATATTTCACAATGCAACCCCGTCCACCCTCTACACTGCAGCTCAGAACCGAGCCAGCCTATCATAGCTCGTCGCTGTAGTACAATCTGCAGAGATACATGCACCATTTTGGTGTACAGTACCTACATCAAGCCTGAAGGATCCGGATCCCTGCCCCCACATGGCGGAAGCATTGGAGGGTCGGGATAAAGTAAGGCGAGGTGAGGAAAAGGGGAGGGGAAAAGACACCAGCTGTTGTGCATAGATGCACTAGAGCGGCATGGTCTTAGGTCGGCGAGCAAGCAGGGGGGATATATCAAGATCGAGGGCCATTACTTACTTAATTCTGGCCAGAAGTTCTTCTGAGACTGAATCACTTCTTTACAAGTACCAACGATTCTTGTATGGAAGCCAAGTGACTCCACCAAAGTACATGTGCTAACATTCATCACGATGCTTAGTATGAGGAGCAAGTGGCAAATTGCGGAAGAGATGGGTGGGAAATGGCGGTCTTTTACAATTATCCAATGCAAGCCAGATTGCACAGTTGCGGTGATGCAAGAGCATTTACGGTCAGTGTCCCTCCACGTTGCGATGTCCAATCATGCACGCAGTTCTAAGTATAGAACTTGGCAGGGGTCCGCGAAAGAGGGGTGTTTTCTCTTAATTAGGTAGCTTGCGAGATCCACTACGACGTCGGCCTTTCGCTATCTACACACGTTATTATGAAGTAGGTATGTCCAGAACTGGGGCTTTCATGTGCTACGCCGCACACAGACATCATAGAGTATCATTCTGGCCGGCACGCCGTTGTCGGTCGCTATAGCTACCTTACCTTACGCTTACTCTCGTCTCCAAAGCGGCCTGTCTTTACTGTACCTACACTATGGCACATGCAGGTTCTATAGGGACTGGGTAATATGTCGATAATCATCACATCCAGGGCCCTGTGAGGAATGCGAGTGGCCTGGGCCAGCTCGTCTAATTCGATCTAATGCATGGACTTTCTTTCTACGAAGTCGAAGAGTCCGAATACTCCTGATCCTTAGTTGAGGGATTGCATCGCGTCGGCACGCCGCGCCCGCGGGGGAGGCGGCTAGTATCGAGATCGGCCAGAGGATGCGCGAAAGTTGCCTGCCCTGGGGTCATCATCTCTCTGCCTTCATTGGCAGAGGCAACTGTACACGAGACGTGCGGGTGTCTTCATTGGTGGCAAGTCGTTGCTCATGCGAGCCCGCCACAGGGACCTGGTCGAGCTGGGCTCTGTGCTCATGCCGGCGAATCATCGGTGCTCCTCGAGGCCTACATATGCATCGGATGCTGGGCCTCTCGTTCCCGCTTGGTGTTTCATGCCTTCGCCAAGTGTGTTTCCAAACTAGATGATTAATCGGCCGAATTCTAGATGAAACGGCGGCTCAGTCGCTGATAGGGGCGACACTCGCCGCTCGCCACTCGCTCTAGGCTACGATAGAATCTGAGGTTGTACTTTGCAGATCACCCGTGGTGGGCAACGTGGCTATTGATAGGGAAAGATCGCTGATCTAGACATCAGCAGATCGAGTTCAATAACCAGGAGTCTTCTCGCAATGGTTATGATCGACCACTGTGGATGACCTTGAACACATGCAAGACGCAAGGTTGAGTTGGCCAGCTCCGGACTGAGTAATCGGTGTTGGATTGTGAAAGCTAGAAACTACATCAAACTACACCAGTTTTTCGTATATATCAGCTCGTACATACATAGGGGATAGGAACGCTAATTGGACAAGCAAGCGCTATATTGAGATACTCTGAACTCCCTAGGAGGAATCGTCTCCACAGGTCCTCCGGGACTTCTATATAATCTGGGGAGACAGTTCATTATACGAATGCTCGATGGAGTCCTATAACATGATCCATGATTACCCTAGTTGTATATATTAGTAATGGTTCATGAGTCCTATGTAACCATTAATCTGAAGGTTCTGCATCTGGCAGAGCATTGATGTCGTAGGATTGTACGAAGTAGAGAGCGAGTATACGCTCGTGAACGAATGAGACAGTTGCCCCTGCGTCACCGCCTCTAGGTTGCATGTCACACGCAAATAATTTCCCTTCTCTTGGAAGCTAACTCAGTCATGCAGGGAAAAGAATTGTAGGTTGACATCGTAAGTGTATCGTGTATAATGCAGCCATGCCATGACAAGAATAGAATCGTAACATAATCGCTTCCACTATAGCGGAATAAACAAAGGATTACCAACTGTTCCTTTGCGGTTGATCATGATACATGGTGAAGTTGCTAAGTAGTAATTAGACTTGTGTAGCGGTCCGATTTCAGGGCCTGGACCTTCCCTATTGTTGCGAATGAGCCAGGTATCGGTCTGGCTTCGTCCAAAAATATCGTATACAAAAGTTCTCTTCAGGGGATACTACCATGAGGCCATGATCTCATTCAGGGTTCAGATTCAAACTACGGCGATCTCTTCAGCAGGCTGTGCTTGTGGGGATGGCTTTCGAAACAATGCTTCGATTATATCGACGAGTGACAAGTGAGAGCGGGACGTTTCTGCCCCCAACCTCATCTCGCCATTTTTGCCCGGCTCGGACTCGCTGGCAGTCATCGGGCGACCAAGCGCCCTAAGCTGACTGGTACCTCCCTAAAGATGTATGTGGCCCATTGGCGAGTGCGAGTGAAAGAAGGCCATGCATTGTTCAATGCAAATTCCATGTCGTGACTTTCCCCCTTCGCACCAGTGGCGAGGGACGGCATGCAGATACACTCAACCCGTCCATGAAAAGGGGCGACAAGAATGCTCCTTCTGTTATTTGTTTGCAATATTGGGGCGATCAACTACCTTTTCTGATGCATAAACTGGGAGGTTGTACGTATTGCTACCCAGGTAGCAGCGGTAGTGCAATTGATCACGAAGCCCTCGCGTTTTCACCAACACCTAACAGCTCTGAACTTATTTTTATCAGCAACAGGATGCAAACACTACTAGCTCGCTCAGGTCCCAACAATACTAACGGCGCTGATTGCCAATGTTTCTTTGCTGGGAATTTTTCAATTTTCAATATTCTAGGCACATATTGCTGTACGAAGTTGAGGCAAGGGGTCTATCCCGAAACAGTGGAAATTTATCGATTCTCTCTGGTTGGATTTTGTAGTCACGTTAGATACACGCTTGTCATACATGCTATCGGCAATGTTGTCACAGATGACTCCTTATTTCATATATGAATTTATATTATATTATCAGCGTTGTACTGCGAATTTGTGTAGGCACCTTCTGGCGATAGTGTGAGAGTGTAGGCTTAGGTCATCTTTTGGAACAGTGTGCCTTTATGCGTAATACGGCTGTTCTCCCATTGGGCCGCGATCCGCAATTCCCGGCTCTAGCGAAGAAAGAGTACCGAAGGACCCGAGCCTGAGGATGAAGCATCTAGGACTAGGTATGTAAGTAATATGTAGTGTATTTTGACATGGAGTACGGAGTATGCGAATTATGATTAGTAGTTAGCTAATCTAGTATAATTGAACGCCCTTTGTCCAGGGTTGGCTTGTTCGCAAGAGTAGCTGCAAGGGGAACACCTGTATCTCAAGCGATATCTGATGTCGGCTAAAATAAGTGGTAGCATGATTAACCTGGCAGTTGATTCTGCATATCGATTTGGTGGTTGAGGTCCATTTAGCTATGTAATCTAGCGATGTGGCGAAGCAGTGTTCACACTAATGGCTACATCCGTTGTCTCACGGAGGTGATATGTGCACAATACTACCTACATTGAAGCTAAAACTATCCAGTCATGACACTAGATAAGCGTACCGCAAAGTCTACTAGTGGTGTAGTGCACAACGAATACTTATCTCTCGACAATGACAGGACGATAAGCTGTCAACACATCTTTCCTGTTGCCAAGCCAAACCAGATTTGTTGGTGGATCTTGATTAGGTACGCTGGCTAGCTTTGTTTCCTGAAATAACCCGACACGTGAACTAGAGACTGGGGTAGGTAGCGTCTGGCATCAGCTAGAATTCGCTTAGAGCGAACGATCGACGGAGAGGAACAATAAGGTGAGCTGCTGGGGTGGTGGCGTGCCCAATTACGTCTCGTACCAGCCGGTTGCGTTACATGGCTCGACGCACCAGCCAGGAAAACCCAGAAAAACCCAGGGATGACGGCAGAGACGGCCAATTTTGCCATGTGCGCTGCGAGCCGCCAAGTATTCTCCTCCCGCACTCAACGCATTGTATGGTTGCATCGGCGTCGCGTTACGGCGGTTGGCTTGGCTCGCAACCATGGACAGGCCGTGTTTCAGTGTTTCAGGAGGGTTTATTTGCGGACATAAGAAGAACCTGATCATAACAGCTAGCCATCTCCCGACAGAAGTTTGCAGTAGCGCTGTAATTACGCTGTACTGAATATGCGTAAAGTGTAAATGAGTGTAGCTGTCCTGCGGCACGGTTACATTAGATGGTGGAGAGACCTCGTCGATGTGTTGATCGCCAATGATCGCACCTGATTCTCGCTCAGCTACTAGCTAATTAGAGCCAGTTGGCACGAATGATGAGCAACAGTAGGTATTTTTTTTTTTGTGGATCGTGTGTGCTATCAATAGCAGCACGAGCCTGAAGCCATCTTGTGGCGGTTTCTTCTCTGTTTACAGGTACGGCGTGTTGCAACAGAACCCTGAGAATGTGTTCGCATTTCGCTTTGCGAATGCGATCGGAGGGTTGGGGTCATCGGACCATCCTAGCCCTTGTGCTGCAATTGCTGTAGTGATTGACTGGCAGGCCGACTACGAGTCTACGAGAAGCAGTAGTGAGACGGTTGACCGGTAGCTGAGTATTAGTCAGTAGGGCCATGCGTGTCAGCGCCGCGGGCGAATTGCGCTTGCGATCATGACCATACGGATAAACTACCCGCCGGGCCATGAAAGGCACATTGTGTGTGAAATAGGTTGGTTGCCTTGTGTTGTTCTGCTGATCCAGAACGACAAGGCACACGATCTAATGTCTTGGCCATAACGCCCTGATGAACACTCCCTACCGATACCAGTCTACCAGTACTTACATGGGTATATACACACAATTATAGTGTTTCTTAGGCCTTGATCAGAGCAGCGATCGGAGCACCAAAACGGGGCGATGGCTGACTTGCTTCCGCTGGTAGGGCGACCCCTGTCTAGATGCGCTCTGAACGGGCCTCGTTACACCGATGACAAGTCTCATTGGCTGTCGAGTAGAGAGTTTTCTGGAGTACCTGTGTAATATGGCTGCAGAGATTTCCGCTGTGCTCTCGATGTCACTGCACGACGTATCATAAATTCGGCCAGGCACAGCCAATTCATGAGCTGGTTGCCCATGTGTGTCCAGAAATCGACTTAGGCACCAAATCACTGCATGACGAACGAGGCTCCAGTATGTAGAAGTCGTTACTGTGATTGGCTATCGCACTGGTTGTATGGCTTACAATGTTCTTCATTGATAGTGAAGTGTATCTGGTTCTTCGTACGACAACAATGCGGCGTAACGAGGACCGGAACTTGCAACATCCGTGTTGCCACAATATGCTGTCGTATTTCTCTGTATCTTCTCTTAAACAGCCTGTGTCGATTTGAGCCTGTCTGTATGCCACGGTTGAAGCTATTCGTACATAAGGTAATTAGAGAGGAAGTGAGTTCGGCCGAATTTGAAGAGGCCGTGTAAGACGAGTATCCGCGCCTAACGGGCCATTGAACTGGTCTTAAGAATCCCCTGTCTGACAATGAAGACGCTAGCTTCTCTCTCCATTTGAACAACCTTGCTAGAACAGCAAGTTTCTGCAGAGTTATGAACGCGGTGGTTGCGTAATTTAATAGGTAGGTGTGGCTCGAGCCAATGGCGGAATGGTGACAATCCAGGGCACGTACTTCGTATGCAGGACTCTAGTATGGGTGCGAACACGCTCAGCAGGGCCCTGAAGCCCTGACGCGTGGCACGGGGGACAGACTAATATTTTACGACCTATGTAAACTTGCTGTGCCGCAACCACGCGTTAAGTAGACGGTCTGAAGACCCCGGACGGTCCGCTCCAACCAATGATTTCAGCTGGAACGTTTGTGCTTGTCTCAAGCTACAAAGCAGCGCTGTGCTGGCTTTGGAGCTCCCTATCCTGGCGTAAATAATGAATCTGCTCTTGGTACAGTACGAAGTACTAGGGCACATGTAGGTATTCGTGGTGGGTTATCGAACTGCGTTGCGGCCGCATCATCTCGGTTGCGTATAGGAGGGATAGACGTCTTTGGGAACAAGATAGACTCTCGGTGGAATCTCGAATATCTATAGCTACGTGCTTGAGCGACAGCTCTGTCAACCGGTACGCTTATTTATATTGGTACACTTATCACACATATTGAGCTTGGGTAACGACTCTAACGAGTCTGTTGAACATAACTAACAGTGCTTCTGGCGGACCTAAGCAGGTCTGATAGAATTTGCCTGACTAAATTCAACACAGCGCGGAATTAGGTAACTTCAAATGAATTATCCCCAGAGCAACACGCTCACGGGATTTTCAATGCATTTTCTGTCTACAGTTTTGAAGAGACATGCACCAACTGCTCGCCCCTGGTTCTTTAAAGGGAACCTGGTAATAGATACTAGCAAGCAGACAAGCACCAAATTGGGTGCACGTCTAATATCAGGCCCAATTTGACAGAAACAAGGGAAGTCACGGCATAGGCTCGAACTACGAAGTCAATTTGTTATTTGTATTGGCTGGGCAGACAAAATATACTTATCGAAATTCCGAATTGCACTAACCTACCTATGCCATATAGATACTAGGTAGGTATACGGCGTAAGCTGTTTAACGACAACCGGAAGCAGCTTGTAGTTTCATCAACTCCCTGGAATGGTAAAGCTCAACACCGCCGTGCTAAACAGGCAGCTTCGAGAACATTAAAAAACGATAACCAGCAACCCCGGGGTCCAGAAAGGTAGGGACGCTACGGTATTTGAGAATTCCAATTACAGCTGATCATTCTTTAGCACAATAGCGTTGTCGTAGTTCCATAGCACGACGCGGGTAGGTAATACAACTACGGTACACTAGAGCATACTACCGTTCTCTACTCCGTAGGTGTGCAAATACCGCATGTCAACAACTTCACCGACTGGATGGTAACCGAGAGAGTTGACTGAACAACCTGCTCTATGGGCCATACCTAACCAGCGGTAGTGTACCTATGAAATGCAGATACTGGTTTTGGACAGGCGCAGAGAAGCGTTCTACGATACTCCGTACACGTGTACCTACACCAGAAGCCTGCATCAACAACCCCTGAGCAGAGGCCCATCCCGCACGCCTAGCGCGTGTAGTGTCCCTAGGTACCGTGGTTATAGCCGCCCTAGGCGATCTCTGGGCTTTTCCTGAAAGCGAGGTCTCGTCCGGGCCCAACAAGAGATCGAGCAGTTCGGAGGTCATGCTGAGCACATGATTCTGAGCAGCCCACTACCAAGGCGGGACCTCGAGAGTGATAAAGACTTACACTACGTCAGCGAGTTTGTTACATATATAGCATATTACCTGCTCGCTGCGGAGGGTCGTACCGGTGCTACCTCTGGCTTCTGCTCTGGGGCAACGTCTCTCAGCACCCCGCACTCACCTCCCAGTCTGGTATTATGTATGCGGCATTCCCGTCTGCTGCCATACACAGCTCAAACCGCCTGCAGAGCTGGCATACCTGGAGTGTGTTTCATGCTCACGGGTCCGCATAACTAGCTATGCAGGAGCCCCCCCAACCATGACCTTCGATAGGTTGGCCCTGCAGGTTGTGCCATATGGTCTGCAGGGGAACAGGCTCAGTCCGCCAGCACGTGTACGATACATGGCTCAAGGTTGCATCGGCGTGATAGTGGGACTAGGAATCGCCGACCATGTATACTACACTGCACGCGGTGCAGACATACTAGGTCAAACAAGTAGATATCCTGGACAGACTAGTCGATGGTGCAATGGTATCGAGCCCGCACCCTTGAGTGCCGTAGACTCCTTGCACGCAATCATGTCCTAGAGTAGAAACCTGGGCTCCTCTCGACAGCTTCTAGAAAGTTATGTCCCAGCTGGTCTGTATCTGTTTTGAACACTATCGACTTTCCAGCGGTAGGCCTGATCTCCTCGACCAGGATAGTTACCGTCTTGCTACGCTAGAGTTAGCGTGGAGTACCTATCTCAACGTGAATGAGACCGAGCGTACTGGGTTTAGGGACGCCGCCTGCCGTCTTGCATTGCCAAGCCGCTTCACAGAGAGATGAAAAACAAAATCATTCATTTTGACAGGTAAATCGGCGTTGTAGATGGGTAGATAGTGCAGCTGCTGAGATACTGAGCTGCAAGCGTGTGTTCCCCCCAGTGCTGTACTGGCAGGGAGCAAGAAAAGAGGAAGCTCGGATCCTTGCTAGGCTAGTTAGTATCTCAACTGTGCTGAGTGGCTGTTCCAGCCACTTGAACTTGACCAACGTCAATGTGTGCTCCTTGGAAATACCGGTATGCATACATGAACTCTGATGCCTTTCTTTACGTCGTATCATGATGTTTGTGAAGTTGGACTACTATTAACTTACTGGCTAAGTCAATCCACTACCTGCAGAGAGGTACTTTTACCCTTAAGCTATTATTAGAGCTATAGCGTGGTGCCTACTCCGTACCTGCCTGCCTGTGTACCTACACAACTACCCAGTGAACTCTATGTATCGCTTCAGACTGGAGACTGCAGTAGAATACGCCTTCCGTATTGAGACTGGACATGTAATTTGCCTTTCTTAATCAAGCATGGCACTTTTCTGCCACGTTTGTAGAAGGCGGGTACTTTGTATCTCCATTCCTGCCGTATACGCTTTAGCGCAGCGGAGACAGTCATTGAAATTATGACGCAAATTCAGCTATGTACCTCCCTGTAATGTGTAGAATTAGTACGGAGTACTGTAGATATATTTAGTCCGCATATGCTCCAAGAACCATAGTTAGGAAACCTCTTCGGTCCCGGGAGATGTATGTAGTGACAGCCCTAACAGTTTCTGGTGTAGCGCAGCAAACGCGAATACTTATGCGTACTATGAACCGCATACCTAACACGCTATTACTCCAGAACCTGTGTTGTAATGAATGCTGTGTAGAGAGAGACGTGGCTGGATTTTTTTATTCTCTTGGAAATAAGCAGGCATGTTAGCATGTTAGGCTATCTCACTAAAAAGTGCCGAAGCGGCACAACGCCTTGTGTTGTACAAGTAATATGCAGGTTACACATACGGCAGGCAGCGAACCAGCTGACAGTAGTATGCTGGGATACAGATGCATGTACAAAGTAACGCATGCTGGCATCGTTCTGCGCCACTTGAAATATGTATAAAATCTAGACAAAACGTTTTAGATTCTAGTGTTGGATTGTTATGAGTACTTACAGAGTAGGGCACTTGGCATCTTGTCTGAAATTTAGCGACATTTCTCTGCCAAAGATGGGGTTTAGTGTTGTACCTATGCTATCTATACACTTTTTTTGCGAGATTGATATGCCCTAAAATTAGAACCCGAATCTCAGTTAGTCCCTATCTACCCAGTTTCTGACCAGTGGGCAGAGGCAGTGGGCCTGGGGTTAGATCTAGTACCTAGGTACGAAGTACATGTAGGTAAGAACCTGGACTTGGCACACCAGCCACAGGTCCCGCATAACTCACTCATGATCACTTCACGATACCCAATGCACGGAGTTATGCACCGGGCACATTGGGTACACTATATTATTCCCTGTAAGTCGCTATTGTAATCCTTGTCTAGTGCAGAAGCTTGGCTGAGTTCTTCTTAGTAGGTAGGTATACACCCTTAAGGGAGGGACCGAAGAAGATGTCGGGTTTGCGGCGGTGTTTCGACGAAACAGCGACTACTGCCAGGTTGGGCATAACTACAATAACTGCATAATCTGCATAGTACTGTATTTTATCTACGTCAGACTCAGTGGAGATGAATCACGCTACACTAGGTACTGAATATTAGGCGTGGTTTCCGTTGTTCTTTGGTGCTGTCTTAGTTTGTGGCAATGATGGCATCAAGTCGATGTGGTTGGACTGTAGACAGTCCTTTAAGCGACCGGCGCTTGGGGTATTTTTATCCCCGGATTATAGCCTCATAATTATTCTAGGAGCACTGCGTACCTGATGTGATTCAAAAGCTTGAAACTGGTGATAAATAATATCGTGGTTGACTAGGAGCGTTTGTGGAGTTGGCCATAGTGAGCAAGGGAGGTCAAAGACAGGTGCTGTAAATACCTCTATGTATTTATTGACTACTTGCGACTGGCAATTTTGAATCAACTAACTGTTTATGGCTTTACGTTCTTGATTAACTGCCAAGGCGGGATGGAACGAAGTTGTGTGGTTTTGTCTTTGTATTTGAAAGGCAGGCTAAGAGACTCCGACTGTAATTTCCTGGCCTTAGCCAACTGCTCAATATTAACAACTGTGTACGAAGTAAATCACCCACTTAAGTGATTGTATATTAGTACGCTTGTAAACAAGAACGTAAAGCGTTGTGCGTATATAGCTTTTTGATTTATTTTAAGATAAACAGCTACGTAATTGATCTTGAAACGAGATAGCAGGAAGCACTATTTTATACGAATACAAAGCTCATGATGAACAGTACGCTAGGTAGTTCCCGTGCTCCAGTTGTTTCTAATTCTGAGGATAATCTCTGAATTGCACCAATAAACCAAATTCCGCCTAACTGCATATAAGTACTGCTCCACCAGTGCAATGTGTACCTAGGCAGGTACGAAGTACGTATCACCTGCACCTGAGGAAGCTATCCTCTAACGGCTAGTTCGCTTGCATAAAATAGCACCCTAGCCCACTGGCGCAGGCAAGCCCCCCACCTCCTTGGTACCTGTTCGGCCGACTCTCATTTCCCCATCCCCATCATCACACCAAAGCTCAAAGTGGTGTACCTACGACAGCAAGTGCGATTTGGATTCGCATACCCCTCGGGGCGGTAGAGAGGTACACGCTCGAAGCCCTTGCAGGCCGCTCGTTCCTAAGTCCCTATCCCTGGGTCGAGTTACCCACTCAGCCTGATATGGTTTAACAACCTTCACCTTCAACGCGACAGGGCACCCCAGGTCTGCATTTCACAGGTCCTAGAATGTAGACACGACGAGGTATTTTCACTATCTGGCTTGCTAAGTACGAAGCTCCGAGATCGTTGCGTGATGATGTCTTCATCTACCTATCCCCGCCGGCTTGCCCAAGTGGCTGCCGCTGCTGCGAAGGTATTTTGGCCTACCTTACTTGCTGGCTAAGCATGACACTTGTAACATTGCTCGCGCCTCTCGATGGAGAATTTATGACCACCACTCAATCCAGTTCAGGACAGCTACATTACGAAGTAGTAGCGTATGTGTAGTGTAAGTCTACCTACTAAGATAGGTAGCACGCAGCAGCGTGGGCATGGTGCCACACACCCCCTGTTGCTTACCCCTACCTATGTATGTACATACGTCTCTGGACTACTTTCGAACTAAGAATGTACCTGTTTAGTCTTGTATCCACACTTGAAGGTCAACAGCTTCGACTGGGGTGACGGTACTGTCCATGTACCCTCGGGTGAGGTACGCATGTTTTGAAAGAACATGGCACAGGCGGCGTTCATCCACCCCCCTGTAACCAGTGCCCCGAATCCCATGGTTTTCTTATAAGTCTTCAAGTATCCCGTTCCTGAACGGCTTACGGTTTACTTAAGTTGAGGCTGAGGGACACCTTGGATCAAATACAATACGTTGCCCGCTGCCAAACATAGAGACGTACCGCAACATCTTAGTCTCTCAAGTTCAAATATCTTCATAGGACGACGCTTTGGCTTTAGTCACCATCTGTGCTGATCTTCCTCGTCACGAACTACTTAGTCGGCTAGTTCCTGTAAGCACAGACACAACACGGCCAACATACAACAACCGTACGTTTGCCACGATTTTCTCTCGATCTTCTCTCGGGTTTCTCCCGTCTCTACTTCACAATGGATTCTTTTCGGTCTTCACATATCGAGAATTCTAACTCACTTCCACCTAGATCAGATATTACTCGTGCAGACTTGGTGGTAGAAAGGCCACTCATACGCCCTAGTCACTCTTCAAGCCCGTCTCAAGTTTACCACAACCGCGAGACTCCATCGCGCAAATTTAGTCTACAGCCTCGGATAACTCATTGCTCTCAAGACGTGATAAATTATCCTGCCAGGCCGCTGTTGAATTCATCTATTCCAGAATACAGCCACAACGACCAAACGCAATCTCAGGACAGGCTATCGGCTCGACAAGAGGTGGTAACCCAAGAATTCCTTAAGACTACGCCGCCTACGATAGAAAAACCGACGATGAGGTTAGTCTGATGCAGCTGGAAGGGAAGGATAATCTTGAGATTAACGAAGTTATGGGTAGTGCTGTCGCGGTGTCATTTGACCCCAGGATGGAGATGGGGGTTCCACGCTCAACATACACTTGGCATGGTATGTCATCTACTAACGCCCTTCTCCGAGGATTCACACTCACCAGACATCGATACTTAGGCATTCACGGCCTTGAATCAAGCCCCGAACTGTTGTCTCACGATATATCAAGTGTTGGCCATGGATCAGAAATCAGCAGTTTAACTCCTCCGAGCGGCTCAAGGTCTTTGACGTCGAGCCCCCCTCGGCCTATCTTAACGCCAGAGCAGCGCGAACTAAAACGCCAACGCGATCAAGCGAGAAGAGATTCAAAAACGTCTGCGAGAATTCGTCGTGGGATGAGTACAAACTCGTACTCTACTACCGCAACACAGTCTCCACCTGTAGCAATGCACGAGTTTTCATCCGCCTCGCCTCTACCAATTTACACAACGGCGCCGTCCCAAATATCCCTTCTAGCGGAACCAGTTACGACTGTAGGGCCGTCTTATATGCCATCCTACTCAACATCTCCTCTCCCTGATCACGGGAATTCGCAAATGTTTTCTCCCCATTATTCACCTCTGTAAGCTATTCTCCGTTACACATGCAAAAATATGACGCTAACATATTGCGGAGACCTTCTAACGACTACATGGGAATGAACTATCCGCCTGGGTATCCTCCTCCACCATCGACGCACAGCCTCTCTTCTCAATATAGGTGGGTTGAGATTCCCTGCTTTGAAAGAGTTTGTTCTAATAGGCGCATTAGTAGCAGAGCTTCTTCTATGTCCGAAGGAATGATGTATTCTGTCCCACCACCAGTTCTACCGTCAGGCAACCCGCCGCCTCCGGATACTGGACATGTTCGAGTCGTACAGAGCAGACCTAAACCTCAGTGCTGGGAACATGGATGCAACGGAAGACAATTTTCTACCTTCAGCAATCTGTTAAGGCACCAACGAGAAAAATCCGGACAAGCGGCTAAGGCCAGCTGCCCCAACTGTGGTGCTGAATTTACAAGAACAACAGTATGTGGTTACCTAATCATTTTGAACGGCTCATGGAAAACTAATGCAAAAACAGGCGCGTAATGGTCACTTATTACATGACAAATGTAAACAGAGACGCAACTCATAAAAATGTATACTATGTACGAGTACGAATTTGAGCTTCGATTCTTCGAATGGTATTTCTATTAGGGCAACGGTTTCACACGGAAACGCTTCGATCGGGAAGCAATGCTTGGCGCAACGGATGATTTGACTTGGGATGAGACCGGCCATTGGCTAGTGGAGAGGCTCCACTGATGTGGTATACTCCTCGGAACTGGGGCGAATTGTTGTATATTGATGATATATTTCGTGGAGGAACGAGATATATTATCCGCATTTTTTTTGATGTTTATATACCCTGCCTTTCGCTTCATGAACACAATTTTGACTGTTGGTAGTTACATAGGGAAAATGATGTGGAAAATGGAAAACAATGTATTGTTACGTAATAGCGTCTGCTCGACACTGCGTCTTGACCCTCGTAAAGCAACGCCGATGTGGCGGTTGCTGGCGAACCCGTTTTGGTTGAAATCGAGCTAGCTAGCCCCGGGTTACATTTACCAAGTTGGTCTTAATCTCTGGAGACAACAAGGGTAGGTCGATCGAGCCAACCAAAATCATCGCCTCGTTTTGCCTTGCAACTCGGAGGGTTGAACAGCATAGCAAGTCGCATGGCTCAGTTCTTGGCCAGAGGTACCTAGGTAGCTCTGTGAGGGGTCTGAGTTAATGCTCCCAAGAATAAATACAATATAATTCATCTAGCTGGTTTTGATAACAACTTATATCATATAGAACATAATATGGCATATAGAAGAATTGCTTGGATTGCTATCTACCTAGGTACGTACTCCGTATCTGTAGTACAACATGTACGTACGGTAGATCATCTGCTTGCGTAAAAGTTGTCGGCGGTGATTGCAGGGACCAGGCTACTTTAGTACCTAGCGACCCACTGAAGAATTTGGTGCGTCTTTGTTTGAGATTCACAGTAGATACACACAGTGTTTATCTTCTAGTCCTAAAATAGTAACCCACGCTTGCTTAACAAGGAAAATGCTAGGGTTTCAACTGGAGCTAAAGTGACCATGCGTCTCGTTTAACATGTTATCACTAGTGTAATGTCATCTTGCATGGTGCTCACATCATTGCGATTGAGTGATCCAACTCAACATCTACCTACCCCGTTTATTAGGGTCCTGCGGGGAACAATATTTCCCGCGCCCACATCAACTCGTCACAGTAATACCGTTGTAAACGAGGTTGCGAGACTTCTGTTAATATGTTGTTGTGAATTTTCGTGTTATATGCCATGTGATTAGACTGCTATAAATGACATACCTATGTAGTTGGTAATTTATATGACATTTCCTTATATACGATGTGTATATAAGGCTTTCTAGCTCTACTTTGCTCTTGGTCTCAGTATTCCCTGTCAGTATTCTTGAGGTATTGCATCTACTACTCTATAATTCTCGGCCCGTCGAGTCCTAGTGTATGTGGGACGAACCGGCATCATGGGTCCGTAATCGAAGTTAGAACAGACCTTACATCTACAATTCCGAGACTATCACTGATATGTAGGCTTTGGATACTAATACCTACATAATCATGAAGTATAAGAGTCCTCATTATATCACAGCTGTTTACTACTAGAATTTTGCATTGAAACCTACAGTGAGAACGCATAAGTACTTAATATTCGACGGTTAGGCTAGCTAACCAAGTTTCTAGACCCCCACTCTCCCTCCCGCTTCGCCTCTATAGTAATTAGCTGGTCAGCTGTAAGTAGAAGACTCATCAAGTAGATATTGGTTCTAAAGGTTATCTTGACTGTTAAGTTAGCACTCAGGTCAAGTTCGCAATTAATGATTCGACAGTCAACCATAATTGCTCCTTTTCCTCTGTTGAAGATCTTGAATGCTGGAAATAATACTAGGGTAACATTTCTAGGCAGGCGGGACGGGTTACAGTACCTACTGTCTTGATGAGTCCATAGCGCGGCAGGATGCAGCCGAACACGTTCCGGCACGTATCAAGCCGAAGAAACAAAACTTCGCACGACAACCCGTCTGGGTCATGGCCTATTAACCAGTTAGGTGCTACATGTATGTACATACTAACTGGACAACCTCTTTGGCTACAGGTATGCCCCTCAGGAAATAACATTGTACCTACATACTCATTCTCTTGCATTTCAACTTCAGAGCGTTCAAAATACGTACTGTGTATGCGTGCTAGTTCAAGTGGAGATATACTATCGTACGGAGTACTCTATATACCAAGACCACGGAAACATATATCCATGTACTCCGTACATGCCTTTGGGTTCCAAGGGACCTCTAGTGTGCGGTGCCGGTAGTCTATGATACAACGAAATACCTACTGCATATTTTTGACATAAATAATAGCACCGATCAATACTAAACGTATTCCATGAAAGATCGCGTATGTACTTCGTACCAAACCAGAGGTGCGCTAACACAGAAGCAATAAAGACTGGGTTCAAAATACCAGGTAGAGAGTTTCTAGATTATGCATTTACTAATCACTGGTGGCAACTACCTAGCCTGTTAGGTAGCATTGCGCGCCAACGCTTTTATCTTCCACGCGAAGGCCCGAAAGTCGAACAATGCCTATATGCATTAGCGTTCACCTAGCACCTGCGGAGAGGCGTTACAGGGTCCTCCCGTCCAGCAATCTACACATACCCTGTGCCTCCACCACTCACAGTGCATATACTAGAGGAAATCTGTTGGCGCACATTACACATGCCTAACTACTGTAATCTGGTAAGCAAGTCTTACTGAAGACTACTTACCTACTTCTACTGATGTAGGTAGTTATGTAAGTACTACTCATCCATAAGAAAACAATCTGAGTACCTCGTCTACCATGCAAATAAAGGCAAGGGTGGGTGCCAGCTTTATACCTTGCTGGGATAGTCACTATATCTCCGCTACCTGCAGTCCCGGTTTTCTACAACTGACCCAGAAAATGTGTGCTTCGTAGTAGTAAGTAGCAACACGAACCAATGAGACCATGACCTACGAAGTAAGTTCGGTGTTTGCTGGTAAAATCGGAAAGACCTATGCACACATACTAGGTACATTACACTGTGTAGCCTCTTCATTACCCTTCCCCTGGTATTGTTCCCCCATACAATTGCTAGATTGGGTTGCGGGGAGGGGAGGGGCTGCCTGCTGCCTGCTGCCTACTTCGTAAGTACATACATATGTAGGCACAGTCCTGCACGGTAGCTGCCAGGTATATCGAAATTACATGCACCGTCGACACGGTGTAGAGCATACCCGATAGTGACTGTGCACATTGATTGGTAGCCTTTCGGGATTACGTACACCGCTCCCAAGTCCACCAAAACCATCGATTTTTGCAGGTGTGTGTACCGCGAGAAGTCGGGGCCGCGAACCGACTGACCTTGTCACCCTATCTACCTAGAACCCCTGCTTGAGGACAGGATCTTTGCACAACATCGCACGAATTCTAGCCGTTGGCGATGTGGGCGTACTGTACAGTACGGCGGCTGCAGTCCTTTGTTGCACTACACTACAGACAGCCCTGCGCTCTGCACCATCACTACCACTACCACCGCCGCCGTCAATATCCTTGACACGATACTATACCGGAAGTATGGGGAGTCTGCCCCTCATATGACTATAGTCGCCTGGAAAGACTGTCCATGTGGTGATAATGCGAAATTGCTTCAAGGTGATACCGGACCAAAGACCAGACGATTTGAGATGCCGGCATAAATCGGACACTTTTCTCCGAGTCTACAGTGTCTGCTGCCTCTTACCTACCTAAAAGTTACCTACTTCGTATATATGTGTGCTTCGACCGCCAATGCACCCCCTTCTACGGAGTATGGCATGATCTGATGGCGTAAGGTTACTTCTCCAAACTGCGGCAAAAGTTGGCAGACAAGCACTTCATGTCGACACGGTATATGCCGCCAGGGACCCTGAATGCGGTAGTACGGACATTGCTGTACTCCTCCACAGCCGCCGAGGCCTCACTTCATTCAAAGTTGCACGTTCTCACGCACGTGTACGTCTCCGCTACGCTAGACCTTGGACCTACGCTTTAGTCTTCTTTATGGAACTGCCGCGGACAGGATAGCGACTTGTTTCTAGCCACCAGATAGGTATCCTAATGTGACCTTGGGAGGCTAGGGAACGATGCCAAGATTATGTAAGATCTCCAGTCCGAGAGCTTACAACGGGCTTGTTCTCTTCTAATCGCGACGCACGCGATCGAAAGGATGCTACGAAGTACGCTACATTAGACACACAACTTCGCCTAGGTAGCCGTCTTATCCCGGATAGGGTCCTTGAGAACCTGGCGTATACTGATCTCGCAATTGGCTTAGCTGCGTGGTACTTTAATGTCCACTGCTGCTGTGCCGCAGGCGGGCATCAAGCTCATTTCCCTCTTACGTGGTAGCTCATTTGACCACCGCTGCTTCCAGTGTACGGCGCTGTAACTGAGCGAACAGCACCTTATCGTTCCGCTGGTTCGCCTGCCCACCAGGTTTCATGTGCATATGCCATTGTCTCTAGTCCCTGCTGATCTACCATAGCGGCGTGGGAGAACCATAATCGGGTGCTTCGGAGACGAATGTCTATTGTTGATGCAAGCAAGTCCGCCTCACGACCGGTCCCGAAGATTGGTTCTTATCCTCCAGTGTGAGACCAGGATTATCGTCGAGACCCTCTATGAGGCGGTCTACCTGTGTTTTACTAAAATTTGCTTCCGAGCAGGTCTTCCGACTCTCTCGCTAATGAGCCAAATGCTGATTCAATTATGCACCACTGAACTGCTACAGAAGCATTGTTAGTGTAGTGCCTGACTCTGGAATAAGAGCCAGGATATCGAGGAAATAGGCGAATAATAGATGCAGTCTTCCTTGCTGTTGCACATAGATACCCGCGAGATCAATATCGCCCAACTCAGCCAGCAGCCAATGGCACCGGTATTGACATTGTCCTTGACCCTACTGCGACCAAATTGCCCGCCGGTTGGCCATATCCCGCGCTTACTACTACAGATGTATGAACATGCTTCTATAGCGATTGGAGAAGGTGAGAGAAGAAGGATTGTGGAAAAAAGGTAGCTAAGCAATCATGCACCACACTGCAGATCGCTTGGTTGCAGAAGATATTTCTCCTGTACGTGTGGTGTTCAACACAGCATATCCGTCGTCCTTGGCTAATGAGGACGCTGCGGTCCTATGAATCATCACTAAAGTTAAAAATACGAGTGTACTGCCTGAAGCGGCGCGCAGTACTCCGTACGCGTATGAGTCTACTTGTTAATGTTATGCGCTCAGATACCTACAGTGACTCTTTTCGAATGCCCTTGTTGCACTGCGGGCAATTCTGCGCGTGGCACAAAAACAAGCTTAGCCTACTCAAGCCCGGATCAGCCTCATCATACAAGTCTCAGGGTTGCAGCACGATGCGTGATGTGGTTACCTCCAAAATACATCTAACATATGCTATGACGGCGCCTGGTATATCACATCGTTGGCTACATTTCTGACATTGTCATTTTATAAAAAGTTCTTCAACTTGGCTGGCCGAACCGGAACCGATTAGCCAATTCGCGGTGCGTACTCGGGCTGCCCCTTATTTCTGAAAATAAGTTGGGGGCGAGTTCCATAATCGAGAAGAGTGAGACTCATAGTTAATAGGTGTATTAACGCTGCATCTAGTGTGGTAGGTGTGCGATATAGCGTCTCTGGGCAATTCTCCAACATTTTGCGCATGCGCTAGTATCATTACGACCGGGCCCGGCGCTTGCTCTGTGTCCTCCCGTCTTCTGTCCCGTCCACGGACGGCATAAGAAGGGCCACTCATGATGAGACTGGCCGATCTACGACCATGCCATGGTGCCACGCGAGCTAGGCCCCACCAGCGACGATCTCGCTTGGCTTTGCGACCACAGAAAGCTGGTCCCTAGCACCACGTTGTTTATTGCAGTGCAGCGGAGTCCAAAATAGGAAGTTAATACGCGAGGACCCTCTCTCGGGATTGCATAGGTCTTTCTCATGTAATAGCATAGTTTTTTTTCTCTCGGTCTTCAATGCTGCACGATGTCTAGGCGGCGTCATGGCATATACCAGGCGATACTTCATGCTATGACTTTGGCTATGGCAGAAAACCTTGAGACGTTAAAGAATATTCTTAACGAAAAAAACCTGCCAATAATAGGGTAGGGATAGGTCCATTTTGTTGTAAACCTGCATCGCTGCTTCACTTACATAATCGAGTCACCATTCAATGACATTATCTTTACACTGCAGAGTGGAGTGCGGGGGAAGGGTCAGAGGCGCTCAGGCAGGTACACACCTTAGGTACTTCGTATGCTAAGTAGCTGGCAACGTGCAACAAGGACACTGGAAGTATGTACATGCTTCGTCGACTGGTAATTATGCTTATTCAATATAAAGTACGAAGTATTTCATCATGTACATGAAGGCAAGCACAATTTTTCAAAAGTACAAGTACTGTTCAGAGTTCCACAGGCAGTGTACTTCGTAGTATGTATCTCTAGCGGCTAGTATCTAGCTTTAGGGTCATTGCTAGGCTAAAGCTGCGCATCTAAAACGACATAGGGTGTGAACATAGTTGATGTGCATTACTGTACATTTAGTCAAACGCTTCTCCATACTGTAGGTACGGAGTACCAATCAACGTCTGCGTGCTGCAGTGCAACACACCATTCGCATAGCTGAGATTAGTAATAAGCGCGATGCCTCGTTTCAGCTGAGAAGTATACTGCCACGAACGTTTATCCATTACCGGCAACCCGGCTAAGCTGTGTGGCAGTAGACGCTCTTAGCGCTGATACCGCCTACCTAAATAGGACCACAGCCCCACCCATTGGGCAGAAGACGCGGATTTTGCCGCTCAGCGCCCACTTTTCCAATCGCGGACCTCGCCCACACAACACATACATCCCATCGACACGCCGGCGCCAGTCAGCTGGGCTGTGAGAAAGGCGTCACAACAAGTCACTTAATTTGCCATCAAAGCCGTGAGGATCAGAAAAGCGGGAGGATCATCGCCACTGGAATTTCGTGCATGACGCGGTACTGGGAGAAGGAGTTGCTCGCTCCCGCTTTTCGCCCTCTGGCCGTCAGCAATCTCAGGCACAGGCACAGGCACAGGCACAGGCACAGGCGCGGATACTGAGTACCTATACGCATACGCATAGACGACGAACAGCAGGTCCCCGGCTCAACAGGCCAAGCGCGAAGCACTACAGGCGCAGCAGGGAAGCAGCCAGTGACATGGCGGCGGTTGACACTAGATGGAGCGCGCGTAAACGGCGTACAGTCCGCTCTGTCTTCCCAACCGACAGCTTCTCGCAGCCAACACCGCAGTCCACGCCCTCTGCCCGCTATGTTGGCGAGGGCCAGCCTTTCGGGGTCCTGGGCCCCGAGCACACTCACACTCATACTCACACCCAACAGCAGCACCCCCTCACGCCCTCCAAGGGACTGGCCTCCCATGTTGGCCTGGTGCCGCCTCCGGCTTGGTCGACATCATCATCGCCACAGAACACCAACACCCACGCCGCTCATCAGACCCGCTTCGACAGAGCCTGGCACACGGTCACAACGCGAATCACGCTGCCGTTTTCGCTATCAGCAGACGACTCATTCGGCCCGCTGCCCACCCCAGAGGAGCTAGCAGGCAGCGCATTTGAGGATGCGTTGCTTGACGTCTTGAATCCTACGGCTCGTCTGCCTTTGGCTAGACACACCGAGGATATATTAGCTTGGCATACTCAGCAGGTGCGCCATCATTTTTTTAGCCATGTCCTGTGCCTGCTAGCGGCATTCGACGGCCAGATGGACCAGACCCAAGTTCTTCTGGGTAGTATTCAGACCCTGGAGGCGGCGCATCGGCAGTATATGTTTGGTTTGTCCTTGATTATGCGACCCATGAAGCCGGCCCAGGCGGACTTGGTACTTACGAACTTTTGCCGGGACCTTCATGCTATTGTGGGAAACTCCATGTCTGATGCTCTGTTGACTGCGCTACGAATAGTACTTAGTCATCTGATGCGGTCTGTCCTGGGCATACATTCTACCAGTCCCGCTGTTCTGAATGACAAGAGGCCCCAACATGGCTCCGCTGATGTGGATCATGCTAGAGACGAATTGATACAATTAGTCAACTCGCTCTGCAAAGTTGGACTTGCTGGCGAGCGCTTCCAGATCCTCTTTGCTGAGCTTCTAGATGAGATGATGGTTATTTTCGTACAAGCGTCGTTCACCGAAGACTGGGGCCCGACAGACGAAGATGTACCCATGCTAGATTCGCATAATAGCCAACAACAGTCCGCTCAGCCTCGTTGTGTACTTCGACTCTCGGACTGGATTGAGAATCACTATGCTCGCTTGGCCGTAGAGGTCACCCAGAGGCTCGGCGGCGTAGAGATCTCGTGGACTGACGTACAGAAGTGGAAGGAGATTGCGGTCGGCAGGCTCGCCACACTTCGTATCAATGAACTTTTCGATATAGTAATCAATTGGCCGAATAGCAACGGCGGAATCGAGGACCTTCTCTTCGCCGTCACAACTCCTCAACGAAGGCTACAACTTACCGATGCTTTCTCTGCGGCTCTAAAAAGCCGTTTGCTTCATCCAGGTCGCTCAACTCTAGATATTCTGCGTACATACATTGCCATGATCCGAACATTTCACAAGCTGGACCACTCGCGCGTTCTGCTCGACCGTGTAGCCCTCTCATTACAACTCTACTTGTGCACTCGCGAAGACACAGTGCGTATCATTGTCTCTGGTTTATTATGCACGCCGAAAGAAGTAGATGCAGAGTCTCGCAAGACAAAATTGGTGGAACTCGTAGAATTGCTTTATGACCCCGACCAGTACCGCTCGGAACGCCAAGATGAGGAGTGGGATGACTTAACATGGGTCCCGCCGCCGGTAGATGCAGGTACTAATTATAAACGCCGAAAATCCGAGGACGTCATCGGGACTCTCATCAGTGCCCTAGGGTCTCCCGAAGTGTTCATCAAAGAATTCCAAAACATCATCGGAGAGCGGCTTTTGTCAGGGCAAGAGTCCTTTGATCAAGAAATCGGCGTACTTCATCTCTTGAAGAAGCGATTCGGCGAAGCATCTCTACAGGCTTGCGACGTCATGATTAAGGATATCCAGGATTCACGCAGACTCGATGGCGTGATCCAACGTGGTGTTCTTAGCCGACGTGAGAATGCGCCGAGAGACTGGAGAATTCATGCGAAAATTCTGTCTCGGCTGTATTGGCCAGAAGTAGGGGAAGAAGATTTTGCACTACCCTCCGCAGTCGCCGCACTACAGAGAACGTATGAGTCTATATTTGAACACATCAAACCATATCGTAAGCTCAAATGGCTCAATCACCTTGGCCGGGCTACCGTAGAGCTCGAACTGGAAGATCGGACTATCCTAGAGGAGGTTCACACCTACGAAGCTGCCGTCATCAATGCATTTAGCGAAGAAAATGCGTCTAGCTGGACATTTGAAGAGTTATGGGCGAAGATGCAAATCGATGAAGATCTCCTCACGGCTGCGCTCCAGTTCTGGGAGAATAGGCAAGTGTTACGTAAACAGCGTGATGGCCGCTACATCGTCATTGAGCGGCTTATGGATGCTGCCGAGCCCACAGCATCAGCAGAACGGCTCAGCATGACCACACCGTCAACGTCGGCTGCTATCACGGATGCCGGTCAGACGAATCCCCGTAAGGCCAAGGCTGGCATGAGTGAAAAGGAGAGGGAGAAGCGCGCGCTATATTGGCAGTTCATCGTGGGCATGCTGACCAACTCTAGCCCTGCCATGCCCCTAAATAACATTTCCATGATGATGAAGATGCTTTATCCTGACGGCTTCCCCTGGAGCAATGAAGAACTTCAAGAATTTTTAGCGGAAAAGCTTGGCGAAGGGGAGCTGGAACTCGTTGGGGGCAAGTATAAGCTCATCAAGAAATGAAGGGCAGCCTGTTACATCGAACTGCTTGGATCGTAGAATCAGGCCGGCACATAAGCATTGACATTTGACATGCTATTTTTCGAACACATAACATTTACTGGTCCTGGTCACTCAGCAGTGCCTACTATGTGCCACACGGACCCGTGCATGACGATGCCCGTGTGTTCGATAAATATGGAATACCTATCTCGAGGCACACTATTAGAAAGAATACGCCGACCCCTTTAACGCTCATTTATTACAGCAACATACACATATACTACTGTCCCGCCGCGCTACTGTGGAGGCTGTTGGCCTGATAGGTGGGTTTCAGGGGTGCTGACGCGGCCGAGCCTGTGCGCGCTGACTAGACCAGACATCTTGTCATACCCGCCAGTCAGCGTCCGCAAAAAGGCGACCGTCGTGCGTTCTCTATGTAAATTGTGGCCATAAGAGCGGTATAGCAGTGATGCTTGGAATATGGCCCCCAGACGCCCTGAGGAACATGCATATAAGGTACTTATGCCGCACCACATGGAGATATCCGATTGCTCACTACCGCGACACCCGTCTGCGTGGTGGTAGTAAATGTGCATACCGGCTAACTATGTTTTGACGTAGTGAGTTCATTTTCTCCTGACGCAGAATGCCACTGGATCATTGTGTAAATTGAAGATACGCTAAAACGATGTAACGACACCAGAAACGTTCGGATGTGTGTCTCTAAAGTAAACAATGCCAGAATGAAACGATCGTATTTGTAACTATGATCGCTTTCACAGCTTCCATTGACAAATGGTGCAAGACGAACTTTGGGATCATTCCGAGACAGGTGTTGCTGTGTCTAGGGTATGTTGGCATGTGTCGATTAGCAGCAATATGAGCACTAGAAGGGACCCCTTTTACTTTGAGCTTTGCACTGGGCCGCCAGCAGTCTGCTCGCAAAAATACATTACACAATACAAGACGCCTTAATCATCTCTTGATCATCGTCGAAAAGAGCTCCGAGTCTCTTAAAACCTCGGCCGGTGTCCCGAAATGCTTGACCCTGCCATTATCTAGCACGACGATCCGATCGTATTCCAATGCGGTCTCGAGGCGGTGCAGGACCGAAACAATGGTCCTGCCAGGCAGCTTCTGTGCTATGAGGGCCATGATCTTTTTCTCCGTCGCGACGTCAATACTGCGAGATTTAAACAAAAGGTCTGTTAGCCACGACGATTTTCAAGCTCGTTACCTAGTTAGTAAAAGTCGTGCAGCAATTCCTTACCTGCTAGTCGCCTCATCCAACAACACCAACCCACCCACCCGCCTCCCAGCCTGCAAGATCGTGCGCGCGAGCACGAAGAGCTGGGCCTCGCCGACAGAGAAATTAACGCTGCTCAGCGGCGCGTTGAGCCCGCCGGCGGCCGCGATATTGGCGTCGACGCCGCAGGCGCGCAGTACCTCTTCGATCTCGGTATCCCCGAAGGCGAAGGCATTTTCTGGGTCCAGCGCCTCGCGCACGCTGTCGCCGCCGTGCGCGAACAGCGCCTCCTGCGAGACCACGTGCAGCCGCGCCCGTAGCACCGCCGGTGGCACGCGCGAAACGTCCACGCCGTCCAGTAGGACCCTGCCTTTAGGTCGCGGTACGAGGGCTAGAAGGGCGAGGAGTAGTGTTGTTTTGCCGGCGCCGCTGCGTCCGCACACTGCGACGCGCTCCCCGGGGTTTATGTGTAGACAGATGTCCTCGAGGCTCCATGCCGCCTCTGTGTCCGTGTTTATGCTGTAGCCGGCGTGCAGGTTCTCGAAGACCAAGTCGCCGCGCTCGGGCCAGTGCTGCGAGACGGTTGCAGGGGAGGACACGGCGGGTTCGCTCGGCGTGTCCCGCTCGAAGGCGTCGATGCGCGCGATCGCGCCGAGAGATGTTTCTAAAGATGTCCACGAGCTGATGAGCTCCGTGAGCCCGTCGCCTAGGGTAGCGAGATTGAGAAAGGCGAGGCCGATGGCGCCCCCGGATGTGTCTGCAGTAGAACGTGTAGCGACGGCAACGCCCACGACGACGATGGACAACCCGGCCACGACAAGCGCCAGCACGAGGCGTAGCCAGGTCTGCACGATGTTTAGAAGGTAATCAGGCTCCTGGGAACGATCGACGCATTCGCGCAGCTCGGACAGCAGGAGGTCTTGCCAGCCGTGTGCGCGCACGGTGGCGAGCCCGAGGCAGGTCTCTGCGGCTTTGGCCTGCAACCGGGCCTTGGACTGCAGATCCAGCTGGCGCAGCTGCTTGCTCGTGCGCAGGTAGACGTGCTGCAGGAGCCATAGGGCCGCGAACACTGCCGGCAGCGCCGCGAGGACGTATACCGCGGCCACGGCGACCAGGACCGCCTGCGCGACCACGCTGAGTAGTGCGGATACGGTGTTCAAGACGTCCAGGGGCAGGCGGATGTCCACGAGTAATAAGTCTTGGTTGAACCGGTTGATGAGGTCGCCGACGTCGATCCCGCTGATGATGACGAAGGGCGCGGAGATCACGGTCGCGAGAAGCTTGTTGTGCAGCGAGACGCCGGATCGAGGGATGATGGAGAGGAGGAGATGGCTGTAGTTTACGTGTTAGATAGGAGAACGTAGTTGATGTAATACATACCTAAGTAGTCAGTCATGGGGAAGAGTGAGAAAAGAACTTACCCTGCCCAAAAAGCGACAGTGACTAGGGGCAGTACGCTCAGAAACCCGTAGAGCCCCAGCCAGTATCCCGTACTATGTTCTCGCGACAGCGGACGAGCTTCGTCTGCGGACCACCACTGTACCCAGATACCTTTTGACAGTGTCAGCCCATCATGGAAGTTGTCTGCGTGTTAAGCAGGATTCACAGACCTGGAAATCTGAGTGTAAAAGCAAATGCGACGCCGAACGCGAAGAATATGGCTAGGTGAGTCCGTCCGATGGACCCGAAATATGTTAGGTAAACTTGGCGGTCTGTCACCATTAATACTTGCGAAGCTTTCGCCTTCTTTTCGGGCTTTTCAGGCTTATTGGCATTGGCATTTCCACTAGAAACGCTGGGCTTTTCGGTTTCGATTGAAGAGTCCTGCTGCTGCTGGTCGTCCTTGTAGTCAGACTCCGGGAACTTGTAAGGCACCAAACTGCCGTTTTCGATCCTGAGAACAGTGTCTGCGAATCGGGTTGTTTGATCTATACAACGAGTATCTAGTTAGTTGCGGGAAATCTTAGTGCGGAACGGGATAAATATTACAGTCTTGAGTCACTTGAATAACCGCCGTCCCTAGCTCAGTCAGAAGGCCATGTGCCCCGAACAGGTTCTCGAGAATGCGGTTCTTCGTGGTCCGGTCCACGGCGCTGAGCACGTCGTCTAGCAGTATCAGTGTTGGCCGAAGAGCAACAGCCCTGGCAAGAGCCTGATTTATTTCGATGCGTCAGTTACCCGTTGTATCGCTTCGTAAGCTGTATCGTGTTGCTGCTTAGGACCTCACTTACAAGGCGCTGTCTTTCGCCGCCACTAATCTTCGCACCGCTGCTGCCGATCGTCTCGTCTGAAGTTTTGCTGTCGAAGAGCTCGCGTAGAGCACACGCCTCGATGACTCTCTCGTGCCAAGCGTCGTCGCCGTCTAAAGCTCCCCTGATGGCGTTTTCGCGGGGAGTGCTGTTCTCTAGCCACGGTGTTTGACTACAGTATGCGATCCGATCGTCTCTTGTCCTTACATTTCCTGAGACGGCTTGCACCTCGCCAATGATTGCTTGTAATAGTAAAGATTTTCCACTGCCAACAGCTCCGGTAATAGCAATATGCTCGCCTTTGCGAATGCTGAGATTGACATCCTTGACGAGAGCCTGACCATCCCAGCCGAAAGACCCGTCGGTAATCTGAATGATATGGTCGTCAGATACCGGCTCAGAAGTGTCCTTCTCCTTAATCTCGCCAGATTTAGTCTCAGGCTGGTCTCTATGGTCATGATCAGATGAACGGTGTGTGTGCTCTCGCGAATCAACCAACTCCTCACTCTCTAGAAAAGCTTGGATGCGATCGCAGCACCCTACCGCCGCCCCGACCTGAGGGATTGACTGCAATATAATAATCAGTGGGCTCGCGACGAGATTTATAAGGATGAGCGAACTGAACAGTCGACTAGAGTTCAGGTCTTGGTGCTCGGAAGCCGTGGCCCCGATGTAGGCGCCGAAAACAACCACCGGTGCCAATGTCACAGTTGCGTAAGCTGTACAACATGTTTGTTTAGATACTAGAAATCACAGGAAGTTATAAGCTTGTTCACTTACATGAGAACAAGCCGCCGACCAGGAGCTTGCGGAGTACCTTGGACGATTCGAATTCAAGACTTCGCAGTTTCCGGATAGCAGCAGCCGCTCTCTGATCGGCGCCCGTCATCTTGATGGCTTTTAATGACGAGAGCATGTGCTTCGTCGCCTGAATTCGTTTTTCGGTCGCTGCTAGCCAGATCCTCTGCTGCACTGCCGAACGCTTTCCAATGGACACCGATGCGATGAGACAGACTAGAGGCAGAGAAGAGTATATCAGCTTTCCGCAAGTATAAATAAGGCAATATCTAGACTAGGTATATATATATATATATATATATACTCACCGAATACGATAGCAAGTGCTGCTAAACTCGAGGGGCCTACCTGTCGCCATAAGAGCCAAGTGCCGACCGCCGTCTCAATTGGCGCGATCCAGAGTTCCTGCGCAAATCGAAGCGCAGCCGTGATCCGCTGCATGTCGCTGATCATCATGGTCAGGACTTTCGACTCGATTCCTTTCTCTTGTTTGAGTCGAAGCATCTTGTGGCTCAGCGCCATGATCAACCCGCCCCTGACTCTCGTGCTCATCTTGTAGGTCATGTAGTAATACCATCCGGTGCAGACCTTGAGACGTATTAATTATGCTTATGCGCTCTATGGCTTATAAATTGACGGATTGACTTACAGCGATACCAGTATACACGAGGAATGTTGCGCCAATTAACCCATAGCCGTTGTTCTTGGGCGCGTCTCGACCCCCGTCGAGGAAATCGATGAGCGAAGAGGCCACGAACGGCTGCGAGAAGGTGAAGGCACTTAGAGCGAGCCTGGGAAGCACGGGCGACAGGGCATATAGCCCCAGAGACTGAAAAGCCAGTCGGATGAGGCCATATTTCCCAACTACCAGCACATTAGCGTACAACATCTTGTAAGTCGCGTTCACTGGGTGCGTATCATAGATTGATTACATTTCTTAGCAGCCAGCAATCGATCGAACCTCGGTTCCAGCTCCGCCGTCCTCAAATTGCTGTCAATAATGCGCAGATCCGCATCCTCTATCGGTCGGCGATACCCTTTGATAAACAAGTGGTTGACCCAAGCCAGGAGACTTCGACTCAGAAAACTCGCCGCCTCTTCAGGACTATCTCCGCGATCGGTACTAACGAGCCATCGGCGCTTGCTACAGCTCTCGAGCGCGAGAATGCCCAGCTGGACAAGCAGCGAGGCGAGACTCAATGCAGCAATCGCATCGTAGCCCTCGAGATACCAGTACGTGCGCACCACGGCCGCGCGTAAGAGGGGTGTGATGAGGAGGTAGAAGCCCAGGAGATCGGAGGCGCGCGCCGAGTGCACGTGTTCGAAATGCGAACAGATGAGCAGCGCTACAGATGCAATGAAGCTCAATGCTGCTGAAGGGACCGTGAGTGATGTCCGACCTGTAGAGCTGCGAGTGCACGCGAGAATTAATAATGTTAATTCGAGAGCGGCGAAAACACCAACTGTTACCTATATACATAATCAGTTTGACGCGTGAGCAAAACATCCCGCAATAATATGACCTAACCCTGCCATTTCTATCTACTACATCCGGAATAGAAGGACGCTTACGATCTTGGCAAAGTACAAAACTCCCCCGCGAACTCTGGGAGCATTATTCCTCGCGAGCACCGCGATGCGGAAACTAGCCGCGAGAATGAATAATACGAACGGGAGTAGTTTGAAAAAGAGCTCTTCGAAGAACAGCGTGAAGTCGAATGCGCGCCGACACGGCGCGACGGCAGGGCCGAACGACCTCTCAGCTGCGAATGTGCATTCGTCCATCGAATGATTACTTCAACAAAACTACCGTAATCGCGATGCTACTCAGCTAGGAAGAGGACAGACGATGTTAAGTATCAGCCCTTCATCAAGACATTGGATTGGAGACATGGCTGTCTTGTTGTTCAGGTGTCTAATCCTGTTGCCTGCTATGAACTTTTTTTTTATCTTGTTTTATTTACTTATGCCTGAATACCTTACTATATCTGATATACCCTGCAACCCCAACGACCAATCTTTTTACCAGGATCGTCAGAGGTGAAACCCACTGTGGTTAGGGCAGATCTCTCTTATCAACGCTGAGGACCGCACGATCAAGGTGCGTTGTTGCGACAATACGGAGACGCTGTTCAAAATCAGGCAGCATGCTCGGCAACAATTTACAGTATAAAATATGATGCCTGATTCTGATCAGCACCTCCGTAAGGCACCTACATTTTTTGTTGCCCCTCGCCGCATAGTATCGAGGCTAGCACACGCGCGATGCGGCGATGCCTAGGAATTGTATCGCATCGGAATAGTCATCGTCATTGCTATCAGCACTTTGCGGCAACAACACGTATTCGTATTCGCCGCGACAACCCAGACGCGGGCCGATGTGCATTCGGTATCTCTTCCTTCAGTCTTAACTAATCATATAAGAAGAAGAGTAGAGTATTTCAAGCGATCATCTCCATGTTTCTCATACGCAATGATGAATTCGTGCAGCTCCTGATTCGCTTCTCGCCGAATGCACCAGGTAACTAGTCGCGCGGGATGCGGTGCAGTGAGGTTTCTCTCTCCGGTCCGATCACCTCGGTCGCCTAATCGGCACGGCATCCTCCCTTGGCGGACCGGGTCGCCGTGCAGCATTCCGGGCCGGCCGTGAAGAATACAATAGGTATCGGATAATGCCAGGTCGATAGTTAGGTTTACCTTCTATGTTATTTGAAATACAGCCTTTCCAGCCTAATAAGTAATAGATTTCGGCGGCGCCGGAGGCATTCGTTTCATTCGCTGCTGGTACTATTATCGTCACTGTAACAACGGCGTTCGCACTTACTCATTTTCTAAGTCAGATCATGCATAGATCTCACGCTTGGTTAGAGAAACCCAGCTGCTCACAAGAATATTGAAGCATAACATTGCTTATGAGTGAGGATGTACGAAGGCGATTGAACTCCGGCGACTAGGGGCTTGGTAGTATGGTCAACACCCAGACAGACTTTTCATCGGATAGAAGATAAGTGATGGCAGCTGCCCTCCGGTTACTCATGATCGAGTAAAGAATGCCTTAAGTAGCTTCTGATGCTAGAAACGCGACCGTAAAGCAAACATATCGCCAGAGAATCAAAAGAATCTCATTCCTGCTACATCGAGGCGCCCCTAGTAGTCTTGCGCGGTGCATAAAGCACAAGGTTCTCACCACTTTTAAGAAGGAGTCAAGGAACCGATGAATTTGCGTGCTAACACATACATACCCAACAGTGCACACCTCCTGCTAATACCTGGTAGAGGCCCTGTCTTGAGTCTGGAAGTCTTCGGATGGATCTGTAGTGAAATCATGTAAGATAACTCAAGTAGTCTTGATGCTCGCAAAGACTACCAGTGAGCATCGATAGATTTACTCGGGGGAGAGTACGATGAAACCGACGTTCGATGTAACGGTTAGCGTAATACTTGCGGCTTGTAGATAGAGTGCGATGCTAATTGCGAAACTATTAAATCATCTGGTCTTAAGCTCTAGGACAATCTTCTACGGTACTCAGCGCATTCATATTTTACATTGTAGCGAACGTAGACAAGTTGCGTGTACGAAAGAAGTGGGAGGGGGGAGTGTAAAGTGGAAGTTCATGCTTATGAAGGACGGTCTGTCAGCATGGTCCCAAAAATGAATGCCTAATCGGTGGCGTTCGCAATTGCGGATTGGATGATGACCTATCACCTGATCCCATCAACATCGCCATTATCGACACTCTCAATGTTAATGCTGCTACCCTCATCATGAATGATAAATTGCTGTCTTAGTGAAATCAGGTAGCAGAATACAGAAGGTGACAGCGCGTATTTCTATCAATTCCGAAATGAATAAATAAAGCATTGGGCATTAGGCATAAAAATGATCCTTTTCGTTTTGTGACGCAGGTGCGCAGGCCTGGATGTGCAGCAGATCGTATAAAGGTTTTATAAGTAAGGCAGAAGCATGATATGAGTAGTGAAGTCAAAACAAGTAGAAATACATAGACCAATGAGCATATGGTTAGCTCAGCGAAGGAGAGAAGTAGTATAATCATCCAATTGTTGTATGTAACTAATTTAATCCAATAATGCTTCCGGGTATGAACATCATTCGCGAGACAGTACAGCATCTCGATTAACTAGTTGTACAACTATGAGATGCATGACGTGTATTATAGGTGTCAGTTTGTGTATGAAACAGCTCTCAGCTTAATGTGCTCATATATCACGGAAATGCTAGTTATAATTAGGTGTACAGAGAGGTCAATCGTGGCGTTGTCGCACGCATGCGTATGACATTGGCGGAGCCAAGGATGGCCACGTGCCTTTCCCCTGGCCCCCATTGGTCTTAGACGTTTGATTGGTTTTCTGAGGGGAGGAAGGAATAGGTAATTTTGACTGCTCATCGTGATGACAATACTGTACTCCTACACGTAACGGCACCAATGCTTTTTTCTGTACTCCTCGCCTATTCAAACAAGCAGGATTTCCAAATTCGTAATCGTCGTCGCTAATCGTAACACGTCTTTCTTCGTAGGCGGCGAGTGAAGTGAGCATTCATCTAAAAGGTCAGATAATCTACCTGCCGTATAGCTCTCGGTATGGTGCTAATTGTCGTTCGCCGCACATCCTACTAATTTCGGCGCTGGCTTTCTGGTACTCGGAATCCACTGAATGTGATACTTAGTAACAATCTTCATATATAGTTATATAGATACCTATAATTCAAGAGCATGGTGCTTACGAGTTCGGAGTGCTTTATCACGGCCTTTTCCATCGATGCCATACGCCTTGACAGCTTCATCTACGGCGTGTTGAAAAGCACGCTCCACTATTATCGGCACTAAAATCAGCGGATTCACATGACGAAGTGTGCCCTAGGCATCTTAGGAAAGATCGAATAGTGACATCAGTGGACGAAACAGAGACGAATAAAAACACGCTTGCGGGAGTGGGCCGTTCCGAAAATGTGTGATATGGGAAAAGGGTTGCAGGGCAGATCTTCCTTACTCTCGGCTTGGATGACGAGGCGTGCCTCGTCGAACAACAGTGCCATGTTATAGTCCGACAGAGTTTGTTTGATATGATCGGCGAGGCGGATCTCGGACTCGTATGAGGCGCAGAACTTGCATTTCCCATCGAGGGAATTTTCTGCTGGATGGCCCATCTCTGAAGTGGGCTGCATCAGAGATGCCAAAGACGGGGGTGGTGGGACTCCTCCCCCAGAGCGGCGGGCCGAGGAACTGGAGTGCCTGCTGCTACCATTGTCGATGCTCAGTTTGCTACAAAATTTCTGGCTCTTCTTGCCAGATGAACATGGAGTTATGAGATGGCTCAGGTGTTCGACAACAGCGCTATCCTGCCAACCGCTCTGCCGGGCATGGTTGCAGCCAGGAGAAGTCATAAGAACCGTACCAACACGGCACATGACGATACTGATGACAATGCCGGGATTTCGGTGGTTAGCGCGGCCTCGAATTGGCGGCGTGGTTGATCAGGGCCCAGGTCGGAGAATAAGGTTTCTGAAGGGGCAAACACGCGGCGGCCTTCATCTCCATTTCAATAGAGATGGTCTTGTCCTGACCTCGGAGCCAGACACTGAACAACCCCTTCTGGCAGCGAGACGATGTGATGACTAACATAATGGTACACACTACAGCACGATTGGCTTTTGCGGTTTTTTGTTTGTCGTACAAAATATTAGGTGGTAAGATGACTCGGTTGTACGGGGCCGGGATTCTAGTGCTATTACCTAACGAGATCAAGGCATTGGCCAGCGACCTGGCGCATTGGCAGCACCAAATGACGTGCGGGGATGACACCATGTGCTAGAGCGAAGCAAATAAAGGGATATTAGGTTGTCTGGGAGAGCACAGCATATGATGCTGTTGGGCATATATGAGGTGGTCTGCTGCATACATGTAAGCTGGATCTCCGCGGTGAGTGAGGGTGTGGCGTTTTCGAGCGTCAGTCGTATGCGTATTTCACCATGCACTTGGGACGGTAGGAACAGGTGGAGGGTCACCAATCAGAGCGGCAAGGACGCACATTGGCCTCGGACGGTTACATTCATTCCCTGCCTTGATTTGGCCTTTCCCTACTCCGTACGTGGATACCCCATTACTTAGCGAAAGTCGACAAGCGATGGAAATCCCACGAGGTCTGGAACACTAAAGCTGATTACACGTCCCGCCACACGGGAAACGTTGCTCCACGATTTGCCGTAGTACAGCCATCTCCCCTCAGCTAGCACCAGGTTGGCGGCGTTGGAGGTCAAAGAGCTCTTTGGTCAGCTGCGTGATGCGGTTCGAAGCCCTCGCCAGATCCTTGACGGCGACGTTCTTCTTGTTGGTTTGGCGGGCATTAATGTGGCCCTCCGACTCGAAATGCCGGAGGACTTCCTTGAGCTGGTTCTTGGCACGATCAAGGTCGGCGAAAGCGTCTTCCAATTGCTGCTGAACACTCGCTATGGCCAGCAAGTCGGTCAAAGACCCGTCGAAGTGCTGCAGCCGAGTGACTACCTCAGTCAGCCGGGCACGGTTGCGTCGCTGGATGCTCGTCATCGGCCGGAGCGTATCATCGGCAGTGCTGCGCGGCTCAGACTTGCTGAGAGGTGCGGCCCAGCTGGGCGTGGCAGTGATATGCGCGAATGAACTCTCGGCCTGTCCCTGCTACTTGTTAATGTCGCTCTGAAGAGATGATTATCTGTTGTGTTTTCCGCCGTGTACTCTACTTACGCCGTGTTCACTCGGCTTAGTAATGTATTTCGAGAAGGGGTTGACCATGCCCTCATGATCTACTTTTTCTTTCTTGATTTCGGCAGCCGGGACTTCGCCAGGCTCGAGCACTGCCTCTCCATCGCTCTCTTTTCGCGTCTCCGCATGGGATTCTGCAAGAGATTCCGCATGGATTGAGGGCCCGGCTACGCAGACACTGGCTGGTTCGCCGTCAGCCGCTGACAAAGTCGCTGCACCTGGCGACGACACGTTTTGGGTAGCCATGACGCCTGTATATGTAGTACAGGATGATGATGAACAACTGTGTACAGGCTTCGGTAGAGTGGTATGACTCGGCGTGAGTGATCAAGTAGAAAGGTTTACCATTCTGAGTCGGCGACTAAGAGGAGATGGTAAGAAAAGAACCGAGTCCCCTTTTATCATTTCGCCCGCCTAGTTTCCAGATAAAGAATTTGAAACTGAAGTCCTCAGGCAGTTGCTATCTTATGAGACGGGATAGAGTGCTATATTCATGATGAGTTCCTTCCTTAGTGACTCAGGTAGGTGTCGCTACGCGAAGGTGCTTGCTCGATTGCAGGTCTGTGGGCAAGTGCCTTCCGTATGGTATTAAAACTCTCTGATGCAGCGGGAGGGTTGCCAGCACACATATACCTAGACCCAGCCCACAAAGGTCATCAAACAGCTAAAAACACAAATCCAGGCATCTAATGTACATTGCAAAGTTCTTGTAACTACTTATGCTGCACAGCTGTAATTTCAACCAAGGCCAACTTGTAAGAGCTTCAAAATCCTGCCGGCTTGGCCTTAGGGTTCTATGTGGTACAATGCATCAGTTACTGGGACCCGTAAGAGCTCAAGTATATACCTGCCGTGCGTCTATGTATCATCACGGCTCACAACTTTGGAGTTCAAAGTGATGGGTTCGGGGAGTGGCAAGGTTGCAGACCTATGCAGCCAAGCTGATGTAAGGAGACGTGCAGCCCCCCGCTGATTGGCTTCTAGTATCCGGGAATTGAGATCGACCCACTTAAAAATCGACCACTCGAAATCCATCTTCGATCCCAGAGCTCGAAGACCCAGCTTCCGATGAACAAGCCGCCGTCCGGCCCACGAACACAACCCCGCGCCCGAGACCGGTCGATCCAATCTTCGACGGCACGATGGCGACACCACGCCTCGCCCAGTACCCGACCTGTCTGAGCTGTCTGCGGCGGCTGGCACGGCCATCTTTTGCACCGGCAGTATCGAACTCGCTCTCGTGGACGCAGACGCAGACGCAGACGCGCTCGAAGGTGACCAAGGCCGAGCTCGAGGATTTGCAGGGCATTCCCGTGCGTCTGTTGCGCGACATCCCGCGGTTCGGTCGAAAACGTACGTCCAAGCTGTCGCTGCCTTGGCGAGGGCTCGAAGCCTTGTAACCGACCGAATTGACCGACTGACCTCCCATAAAATAGATGCCATCATCCGCGTCAAAGCCGGGCGTATGCGCAACATCTGGTTCCCCAAGGCCGCCGCCGAGTACATGACGCGGAAGCGCTTCACCGAGATGGGCCTCACCGAAGCCGCCATCGGCACGCGCGACCGCTCTTTCGGCGTCTTGCAGCTGATCGACGAGAAGGAGCAGAAGAAGTTGGACGAGGAGATGATAACGACAGAAGACGGAGGAAAGGCGAAGCGCAAGAATCCTCTAGCGTTACCTGTGAGCAACCATATTTTTCTTGTGCTCATCATTCTCGCATCATCGTTTTGTTTTAGGGGAGATAGAGAAGCGACAAAGGAGTGGTCCTGGAGAAGTAGGGAAACTGAACGGGATAAAAGAACTGCATTGGCTAACCAATCCCAAACACAGCCCGAGGAAGCCCGCGAGCTGCTCACGACCCTATTACCAAAAACCCTCATCTTCACACGGAAGCCCGTAACTCTACCTCCGGCTCCTACACCAGCAGCACCGCCTCCAGAACCCGTCGTCCCACGGTCCCCGTCCCTAGCCGCAAACGCCGCGACCTCCACCGCCGCACCACTTCCCGAACAGGAGCAACCACAGGCGCCCACGGTGACGCCAATCTACGGGTCCGTATCGCTGAACCACATCCTCGCTATAATCAAAGAGAAGCTGGTGGCGGATGATCCGGAGGGCCAGGGCCAGGGCGCGCGCGTGGTGCTCGAGCCCGAGGCCCTCGAGCTCACGGGCCTCGACCCCGAGCACGACGGCGAGAACCGCATCAAGCGCCTCGGCACCTTCGGGCTGCGCATCTCTTTTCTCGACCCGGCTACAGACGGCACGAAGCTGGAGCCCGTGGATTTCGTTGTCGAGGTCGTGGCTGGGGAGGAGGCGGAGAAGCGGAGCGCGTAGCGCGTAGAGTAGGAGTGGGAAGGGGAGTGGGAGTGGGAGTGGAAGCTGGAAGTGAATGGTCTGCAAGTTGAAAAAAAAAGGAAAATTGCGACGTTCTAGACGTTGTAGGTCACTACGGAGCGACCGAATGCCAAGTATACAGACGGTTGTGCGCGATATGTAGAGGCAAATAGCTCCTGACTTAAACACCAAATGTACAAAATGTATATTCCCAGTGTGTGCCTTAATCTTCTTTTCAATGCCCCTATTTTCCAGAGCAAAGGTCACAGATCGTGATGCACTAAAGATCTTGGGACCGATATTTCCAAGGATGTTAATTAATGGTATTCCATTTCTCCTATCTCGGTTTCTCCTAAAATCCCACACAGGGAAAGGAGTTCGTTCTCTTGGTCCTAACGATCCCCCGAAATGTGCCTTCTTCTCGCTGCTTCCACCCCCAACTTCCCTGTCTTCACGCCAGCTATCATAGCTCCGCAATAGAAACCCTAGGCCTACGAGAATAGGTAGGTAACCTATGCAGCATAGCAATATAAAACGCTTATATGTATACTGAATGAGAAGAATACCACGAGACAACGAGGCTCTAATAATCATTCCACCATCTCTATGTGCAGGGGGCAAGGGAATGGAGAATATACGCAGAGTAGCTCCGAAACGCCAGTGCTTTTCCCCATGAAATGAAAAACGCGCCAAATATGCAGAGCAAATCGCAACCTGCAAAGTCGGGGACTAGTAGATGTCGACAGTCGCTATGCCGTTCTACTTCGCCGGATAACTGACATCAAGATTCCAGAGCGAATCCCACACGATGCTTTTTTTGCTGGGGGCATCACTGGCGTCTCGTTGCAAGTGTGCTGGTGGCGGTAATGGTGGATGGTGTTGTGCCTGAGTGCGAGCCTGGCTCGGCTTCTGTGGACTCTGTCGCAAATGCGGATGCGACGGGTTGTCTGCTTCAAGGCGGCCCTAAGATCCCATCAGTCCTATACGGCTTCAAGGACCGAAGAGTGAGTCAGCAATGTTTCGCACCTCGTTGGAATCGGTCGAACCGGCCACCCCTTTACCCTTATCGGGATGGTGAGGTCTCGTCGTGGGTTCCTCCTGTGTGGTGACGGGTCCGGCAATGCTGTGTTCCAGAGTTGGGCTCGCATCAGCAGCTGGGCTGTCAGCAGGAGCAGCACGCAAACTGTTTGTTTCGCTGGCCAACGCGCTGCCTTTGGCAGCCGCAGCCCCTGGAGCAAAAGGCGAGGCTTTCTTAGAGCCTGAACTACTACGCCTGCTCTCCAGGCTTTTGTTGAGTGTCCTACTCACGCCCTCTATGCCACCGTTGGGGCCGAGTTTGGATTTATGCTTCCCAGTTCGTCCGTAAGAATGCATATCTGCCACCGCCGCCACATTATTGGAGGCAACTGTTGACTTGGCGAGGCCAGGGGTGGATGGGGCACCTGGCTTATCCTCGTGTGCGTCTATTAACCACCAGCGCAAGCCGTCCGATAGGTCAAATGGGTTGTCGTTATCATCACCCGTATTCATACTATCGGTTTCGCCTTCAGACATGGGCGTATTCCCAGGTTGCAGGTTCTTAGATAGATCGACGACTCGTTCCTGTATACGGGTTATCCGGGCGACAAGCCATTCTCGATTTCGTAGACGGTGGCCCTCTTGCTCGCGAAGGAAGAAATGTGGGCATCCAACGTTGAACGCCGCCCAAGCTCCAGCTGTCTGGTTCCTAGTAGGAAGAAAGAGGGCAAGATCACCTTCCTTAAAGTGCTTAAATGCGATCTTCTCATGCCCTTCCTTGACTGCGATGTGGGCACGCTCGCGAAAACTACGAGCATCGCGTGTCATTTTGCGGGCTGTGTGTTCGATCTCTTTCATCCGACGATATATCGCCTCAGAGAATGCATCAATATCGAAATATCCCGGTCCATCCATGAAAGCTTGATATTGTTCCTCTTCAGCACTAGACGTCTCAGCATTCATCCAATAAAGCAACCTTAGGTCACTACTATCGGAAAGAGTACTATTTCCCAACGAGAATGAACGTCTGATAGACGTTCCTGGATCGGAAGAATCGTTAGGATTTTGTGATGCCCGCTCTGACCGTGGAATCTTCTGGATAATCATCGATCCGTCTGTCCGTGTGATTGAAAAGCTTAGGCGCTCCAGGAGTCTGGCGAGACGTTCGTTGTGGGTATATAAGCGCTGCGCTATGTCTTTGGAACGGGTGTTGCGATCTTCGAATCTTCTGTCCAAAGCCGCCAAACTCGATTCCGTGGATTGCAATTTCTCTTGGAACATCCGCACCTCTTCTTCTAGGCTGCCTACTTGAGACTGTCTCGATGCGAGTTGCTCTGTTAGATCGGCAACCCTCTTCTCCTCGTCGTCAAGTTGCTTCCGCAGGGTCTCCGATCCGGTTTCGCCTTCGGTCATCTTCAATCTTATTTCATTGAGTTGCTCACGGCCCTCGTTCACCTCAGTCTCTAAGGCGGCGCACCTAGCCTTCTCCCTATCCAGTGACTCGCGTAAACGTAGGGCAGTCATCTCCTCACTAGCCAGCTTTTCCTTCGTTGAGGATACTTCCGCTCTGACTTCCCTGACAGTGGCATCTGCAACACCAAGATCGGCCTTCATCAGAGAAACGTCTCGTTCAAGAGACTGTACCTTGGCGAGGATATCGGTTGATTTGGTTGCAATAGCATCCGTCAGATCCGCGAAGTCCTGGGGCGCGACTTCTGTCGGCGAAAGCTGATTATAAAGCTCTCGAAGCGATCGAGCTTGAGCGTCTGCATTTTCGTTCCATATCTGTTCTTGTTTGGTCATATTCCTAATGGTATCACGAGCTTCGCGAAGTTCCCTCTCAAGCGAAACAATCCGTTCGCGCTGTATCTTAGCTTCATTGCGTAGAAATTCCACTTGCCCTTGTGTCTTCAATGCATCGTCTCGCTTCTCGCTAGTCAGACGATCAATTTCATCTTGCATGGATTGCACCATGGCAGACTGCGCCATTGCGTCCTCGGTCTCTTCTAAACGTGCTTTCAACTGCTTGATGTCGTTCTCATAAGAGATGCGTTCTTGCATGAACTCTCTCTTGAGTGATTCCATATTTTCTAAGAGATCTCGCTTTGTTGAGTTAGCATCGTCGATGTGCTGTGTATGCGCACCAGCCTCCTTTTGTAACACAGCAGACCGTTCTTTCTGTGCATTGAGTTCAGTTTCAAGCTGGGCAACACGTTGTATGAGAGCCTCGTTATTGTCCGATGCCGATGACCGGCGGCGGTCGTGAGAGCCGTTCGAAGTCCGGATGGACATTGAGGAATTATTCTGATCGTTCTGATGAGGGAATATAGACGGCCGTGAAGACTGAGTATGGCGATGTAGTAAGTCTTCTAGCCGACGAACACGGCTTTCGGCAGTCTTGAGTCTATTTTCCAGCTTTGACTTATCTCCTTGCAAACTTCGAATGAGATCGTCGTCACCCCTAATGAGAAGACCGCTTCGGCCCAAGGCCGCCTCGTGTACACTGCCATTCTTGAAAGCCTTGAGTCTTTTGTTTTGC
Organism: Nemania sp. FL0916; assembly: GCA_022578715.1. Lineage (NCBI taxonomy): Eukaryota > Fungi > Ascomycota > Sordariomycetes > Xylariales > Xylariaceae > Nemania > Nemania sp. FL0916. The sequence goes on along the minus strand of MU390363.1, from coordinate 47,207 downwards.
TGTTTTGTCGGATTATTGAGCTCGGCAATGAGTTTTGCTACGTCGTTGACAACTGACGCATCTGCGTTGTTACGTTTTATGATACTCAAAAAATCATCCAATTCCTCCTTGGTCACATCCGGCCACGGCTCTTCTTCGCCACGTAGGTTGACTTCGAGCCCAAGCACAAAGTTAATGTTCTTGTCCGGACCGTAGGTGTTTCCGACCATCTTTTCCCACTTCCGTCTCCTTTTCAATTCTTCATCTTGAAAGAGAGCCATCTCATTGGCAAGGGTCGACGAATCTGTCTTAATCTTGTCTGACCACTCTCGCCTTCTGATTGACTCTACCATAAATGAGGCGTACATAAACGGAAGTTGGTGGATGAGACGTAAATAATCAAAGGTAGTCATCTCTTTTTCTACTTGATTCGCAAGATTCATCTGACTTTTGACATCGTGATGCAGCGATGTGATCTCTGCGATATTGCGCATAAATGTAACAGACTCGGTGGCGACCTCGTTACGAGCCTGTGTAGCATAACGGAGCATTTCCTCCATATCGGCAATCCGATGTATAATGCTAGGCAGAAGTTGTTTCGTATGGTTGGCAGCGGTCTTTGAAGCCTGGGGAACATCTTTGGCTTGGTTTGTGTACTGCAGGGTAGCCTGATAGTCTGTGTCAATTTTACGTGTCACTGCCTCGATGTCTTCTAAAAGTTGCTTGCAGTCGTTCATATGCTGCAGTGCCGACCGTGCAACAAGCCTATCGAAGTCTCGAAACAGCTCATCACAACTACTAAACAGTTTGTCAGCAGCCCTGTCAAGATCAGAAATCTTGGTATTGTATGTCTTCAAAGATGTCGCCGCGAGTTTCCCAGCCTTGCGTGTCGGATCAGGGTCAACTAGATCTTCTAAGGTAGATTGCCGAGCTCCCCGAACATCTTGACCTGTCATGAAGCGTACCATGGCAGGGGACACAGGGACACTCCTGGCCAGTTCGAGATAGGCGCCCCAGTTTGAGGTCAGGCTCGCATACTCCTCCTGGGCTGGGCTGGCCCACTTCTTGAACTCGTTGTACCTCGGTTCGATCGGCTTCAGGGCGGTGTCGAGATTCGCGACGGCAGCATCCAGGCACTTAAGCATCACGTCTATTTCGGCATAGCGCGACTCTGCAGCATGCGCCATATCATGACAGCCTTCGGAAGCGCGCAGAGCCCAATCGCGCCGCCTCTTGAAAAGGTCCTGCCATGACCGCAGCGAATGGGTATCGTCTATCGAATTCGGCGGAACGGTGGGCTGGTACCGCTTCGGCAAGGGCGATTCAGAAATGAGCGACGTCGATGCACCGGGCGAGGTGGAGGATTGCGTGATCCGGATATCGTACACGTATATCTCTTTCTGGATAGGAAAGTCGCATGAGTAAGCTGGCTGGAGACAGCGATGATGTCGATGTCGCGGAAGGGAGACACTTACCTCGGACTGCAATGTTTGGATCTTGACTGTCTTTCCCTGCGACGTGAGCGCCACCACATTCTCAGCTGGTATGGTGCTCTGCTGGGCAACCCAGTCTTTAAACTCGTCAAGGCTAATAGTGATAGTGGTTAGTCAGAGTACCTGTATCATGGCCGCGTACACCTGCGCCTTATACGCATGCATGCGTAGATATAGAGCGCATCAGCAGAGAAGCACGAAGAGCCCTCAGAAACAAGATACAGAAAACACGGCGACTCACTCGGAAAAGTGCCAACCGTCGGCCTGCAGGCGCTGACCCGTATGGGCGATCAACACCTGCGTCTGCGTGGCCATGGTTCCTCTTGTCCATGCCTGGGCTGTGAAATGTGAGAGGAGCGATCGGAGAGGCGGCCGTCCAAGGAGAGTAGAGATGAGATCGCAGGGCGGGAATGTTCGGCACAGTAATTATGGTACCGTATGCACGGATGGATAAGAGATGGAAAGTTATGGATTAGATAGGTTAGTAGGTATTAGTGCGCAGGCGGTCGGATGAGGTCAGCTTCTGCTGCTCGCCCAGGAGTAGGAGGAGCTCGAGGCAGGCTGCGATTCGTTTCCAATCAGCTGGACGAGGTCATGCCCGATGGATTCGAGACTAGGGAAATGCATAAGGTAAGTACTGCTGCTGGGACCTAACGCAGCCAGACCGGGGTTTTTGATGTCAGCACGGGTTGGCCCACTATATAGAGTCTGGAGTTGGAGAATTAGCCTCTAGGTCTGGCCAATCAAATGAATAGTTTCAAACGTTACCTTGAGGTACAGCACCTAGCTGTCGCTAAGGGCCTAGGGGCCCAGGGACGAGCCGGTGCCGCGACGGAGAGCAATCAACGATTTACCTATTCACTGCTTTGTACGATTTACAAAACCGGGTCAGAAAACGAGTTTGTTATTATCAATCTGAGCTCGGGACGAATCAGTACCGAGAACATCAAATTTACAAGGATCCCTACACCGCGGAGCACGTCCCGGAGACTTGGGCACATACCAGTACCTGTCTAAAAAGATACCTATCACAACGCGTTCATTCAACTCGTATACCCAAATATCAACACATACCGCCTCCTTGACCAAAGTACACGCCGGACTACAAATTGACTCGAATTCCCTGACCGGCAACATATTTAGATAAAAGCATGGCCGACGAAAATGTCGAAGCTCCCACACCCCTTATCCTCTCTGATAAGGAGAAGCGGGTATTAGAGCTTCACGATCGGTTACAGCAGCTTCAGCTTGAGATCGCATTACTAAACGCCCAAAAGAACTACGTTCCCGGTAGGTGGCATCTCTATATTGTTACTTAGCTTTCTGGTACTTAGTTCTGACTAACATGCCCTGTAGATACATCACCAGGGCGTACCGTAGAAACAGCACAAAAGGAGCTCTTGGATTCGCGGGCCAAATACACGCTGCGCAATGAAGTAGTCGCAAGCGTGGTGAGCGCAAATCCCATATTGCAGGCTGTGCATAATGGGACGAAAGCATCACCTATAGAAAGGTATTCTCTTTCTTTCCCTTTGCTTAAACATATCAAATTTCCGTTCATCCCCATCAGCCAATCTCACACACGGCAGGGACCTCCTTCCACTTCTCACAGACCGAGACGCCGGCGCCAGCACTCTCGCTCTACAGACTACGGAATACCACTCTTTACTCTCCGACCTCACGGACGTAGAGGCCCGCTCCATACGACTTGGTCGGGAGAACGTGGCTCTCGCAGAGCGTCTACTAGACCTCGCAAAACAGACGGATCAAGGCCGAGCCGAGGTTCTCTCCGGTGATTCAGAGCATGCAGATGAGATCGCAAGACTGGAGGCCGAGGTAAAGGGTAGTAGACAGAGGTGGCGTGTCCTCAAGGGCACGGCGAGCGCCATCGTTGCGGGCAGCGGCGTCGACTGGGCGAGAAATGCAGAGCTAAGGGATATGGTGCTAGATCCAGAAGACGACGACGTCTAAGAGAGAATAACGCCTGGTCTAATGCATAGGGGTCACATAGTAGATACAAGTCCTCCTGCAGCTCAGCTCAATAAAGATATTGGCCTATCAAGTAAGTCAATGTCAGCCGTTGCGAATATATAGATCGATTGGGCCCCCAAACAGTTATTTGGGTTGTTCAGGAATCAATTGATCTTTCTATTGAGTCCTAAGCTACACCTTTCTTACACTTCGCACTGCGACCTAGCTGCAAACGGACTTCTATTCACTCTGTGACCCCCTTATTCATCTAATAGTCAAGGTCCTGTCCGACCAGGGCAGCAGGTGACTGATATCGTTGTCGCCAGATAATTGAACGTAACGCTCAAACGCTCTCGCTAGTTTTTGCACTATCAGGTTGCAAGATTGCCCGGGGGGGACACCACCAAGTGGCCCAGATGTCGGGGTTCATGTCCAATCGCAGATGGTCTCGCAGCTTAGAGCACATCTTCAGGCGAGCCGAAAAGGTCCATACGGCGGGACGCGTCGCAAATACGTTTCTAAGGCGCAGCCCAAACCTGTTCTCGTGCATCGTGGCCGTGTAAATTTCGCGGGATGGAGCCTTGACATAGTTTGCTAGCCGGGCCCGGAAGCCAGCCCGACTTCATATACTAGATATGTTACCAGTAACATAGGACCTCGCAAAAATATGCCTGGGTCAGGCTGGCCAATATCGGGCGGAAATTATGTACCACACGTTCTTCTTTCGGATCTTTCTTAAGTGGGAATCTGGTGTACGCTCCCCACATTGAGGAACCTCGATATAGAATACCAGCAGCCTCCATTTCAAGAAAGATTTCCTGTGCGAATGCCAGCTCATCTCCCATCCCTCCTCCTTTTCCCTCAGCTCGGCGGCCGCTTTTATAACATTGACCAGATCCGGCGCTTGTGAGGGCCGTTGGCTTGTTCTGGCATAAAGCTGGCCATTGCCAGCTCGGCGTTCGCGGCCTCCACATCGTCGCCACACTTGGCTTTTCTGTGATGTTTGAACTCACATTAGAATCAAGCCCGCATGGCCTTCTCGTTGAGAAGAATTTGCCATCGACCCACTGGAGCGGAATCGTTTTGCTGGGTTGGTCAGAGGTCACCCGAAGATCAAGGCGTCGCTTCACCTGGAATGTGAAGCCGTTCCGGACGTCTCCTACAGCGTGAATCACAACGCCCATCGATAAGAGGCCGGAGCCAAGTACTTACGGCGTTGGCAGCGACCGGAGCGACACTCTGCCGCAAGAGATTCTTGCGCTGGAAAGCGAGGTTCTGGTACTCGCGCAAGGCATCCTATACGGCATAGGCCCCGACGAAACCAAACCGACCCAGAGGCGGATAGACTTACTTTAGCGGGTCCAACCTCGCCGGCTAGGCGATGGGCCGAGCGGTGGGTCGACAGCAAGCGGTTGAAGGTGAGGAGGAGACGGTACTGGGCGCCGGCGAATCGGACCCGAGCCGGGAGCGGCAACAGCTAGTCACATGCCTCATTCTCGTCGTAAACAACGGGCGGTTCGTAGTCGTCTTCATCCTCTCGCGGCGGCTCGAAACAGATAAATCCCATCAAACTGCCGAGAAAAGCGGTGAGGACCCCCGTGCCGCCGGTAGTGGATGAAGAAATGATAGCCAGCGAAGTTATATGTAATGTAACACAGGAGGAGTCGCCCATCTGTTTATTCCACATCTCTTTAAGGGTGGCTGGGAGAATAGGAAGAGCAGATGCCCTCCCAAGGGTATCCAAACAATCCTGGACAAAAACTCCGGGTGTGGTCAAGAAGCATGCTGCATGACCATGCTCCTTCAGCAGCTTACTGCATATCAATACCCCTGGCCTCAGGATCTCGTACACGGTGTCATCTACAACACCGCTTGTTGATTGTGGTTCAACGTGCCGCTTTGCCGAGAGATCCGCCCACAATGGTCTATGAAGCTCACAGTCGTTCAGGTATCCGACAGTAAGGTGCGCGGGCTTGCCTGGAAGTTTATTGGCCAGTGACAGGACGTTGACGTGATCTTCAAGAACGATATAGATCGTACGCTCAGGGGACTTCAGACGTGGCAATTCTAGCTTTATAGCCAGATACCTATAATAGAGCACCGAAGTCGTCTTAAGGACATTCTTTCAATAGGCGTTTGGTATCTGCTGAGGTTTCAGATACACCGGGCTCGTAGATAATGTTAAAGTCGCTTGCGTGGGTGCAGACTGGGTCGTGGCTCCCTCATAGACCATACGTGATAGCGACGAGAAAAAATGTGACGCAAAAACGATGCCGTGAATTGCAGTCAGGCGTTAACGGTATATATGGCAGCCTGTGATAAGAAGGAGTACCTGGTAGTGTGACGGAACAGAAGTGCAACACTGTACCGCTACACTACAAAAGTAGAATATTGTCAAGTCAGACGCTTGACTGCACGCACGTCCTTATGTGTACTGTGACAGGCAGAGATTCCTGGCTGATCGACTTTTATCACAGATAATTAATCCACAGGGGATTGAGCGGCATATTGGTAATGCAACCTACGGCTTCGGTACATTGTCAGGTGTAATCGAAGGACTCCTTACTCGAACGGGTCTCGTTCTGCTAGCGTTGGCCGAGGGAGAAGGCAGGAAGCCGCCTTATTGGGTCATCTACTATCGAGTCATGGGAGACCAAGATCCAATCCTGGAGATCGAGATATCTGATGAGAGCGTCTCTAGAGGGCCGGCGGTGATAGATACATCAGGATCGTCATTGTTCCGCTTCGGAGTGCGCTGGAGGATCGCACACCCCGGAGAGACTGATATAGACGACCATGAGAGCCCGACAATCCTGCAAAAAGAGTTCGCCAAAGATCCAGTTATGATAGCAGTCGGCACAGGTGTCGGCCGACGAACTGCATCTCAAGATGCAATTAAACGACAGCCAGAATACATTGTTGATTTCGGGAACCCAATGAAGATTGCAGATGGTGCCTTCTCACGAGAAGAGGCTTTGAACGATCCCATCACCGTACTTCAGCACAACGTATGCAAGATGCACACGATCATCGCAATCAAGAAAACTCTCTTCGAGGCTCGAGGGGGTTGGATGTAACCGAGTTATACATATGACTTTTTTTTGGTCACATGTTTCTAGCTGGGCCATCTCCATAGAATAGATTGTAGCCAAGTTGATCTAGAGTCCTCTCAAGATTCCTGGAGCTCTTGAATTTTAAGGCACTCTCGAGCCACCTGTCGAAAACAATCTTCAAACGCATTGAAAGAGAACCATAATTGACGAGTTTACACCGATGAGGCTGCTTGGAGGATGAGCTAACCATAGTAGGTTATCACGGAGAGAAAGTAAGGTAAATGTCGGCGCCGGAAGAGTTGTTTCGATCGTACTATTTAAATCCAGGATGTTTTGGTTCTTCCATCCGCGGGACATCAATAATATCTTGCTTATTGGTAGGCAGGAGGCTCAGTCTGATGTGGTTGATGGATGTACTCCGTTCCCAGTGTTCCGTAAATTCCCGCTCTGATGCCAGTCTCAATTGCTTCATTCGTAGCCTCTGACTTCCATATTTTAGTGTCAGGCTGGAACCGGAGGCGACGCGGAGACATCAGCATGATGTATGAACGGCCAGCGGTAACTGCGGCACTCAGTGCGGTCCTGAAAACAGCCAGGGAATGGTTGAAAGGGACACCGGACTCCATCCCGGCTCGGATGCCACTATCAAGTGCGTCGACCATGGCCATCATCATGCGGCTTTGAGTAACATGACCGAGGACTATACCAAGGACAACTACGGTAGAGGCATTCAGGGCAACACGACTTAGGATAGCATCCATCTCAGATCGCGGAGTTGAGACGTCATCTAGCTGGCGCGCATCAGAGGGGACTGCCATCCCAGCATCCATACCAGCTGACCTGGCGCTGTCTTTGGTATTGAGCCATGTCTTCATATGGTCCACTCGGCCGTGGGGTCCATTCATGCATAAATTATCCGCGTACTCACTGATGGCGAGGCCTCTTATGGATGCCAGTGCAGCGACCTCAGTTGCCACGAGAAGGGCCACTTTAACAGAATCGGAACTCACGTTGGTATTCTGCAGTTCCGTAAAAGCCCATTTCATTGCAGACTCGAAAGCGTCAATGGTATCGATCATGACGCCCTCTTGTGAGTCTTTCGCGTTGGATAATACGTCGATTGCCTTTAAAGGTGCAAAACTTGCAAACTTGGCGAGACTGGCCGCTTTGCAAATTGGATGAGAATCTATGCATTCGTACTGAGGAGGTAAATCCTTGGGAGGTAAGTCCTGGGAGGGTAAGTCCTTGGGGGGTAAGTCCTCAAGTGGCTCTGGCGTAGCTGCGTTCTTGTGGATCATCTTGTCGATCCGTTTGGAGATGGATAACACCTTGTAGATAACTTTGGCGATCAGTGACATGTCGTTGTTAATTTCGCTGCCTCTCAGATCAGAAATCTGAAGGACGTCGAGGAGTGCCGGTTCCAGGAAGCAATTAGCTTAGCAAGGAACAGCCGTAGAGAATAATTCCTTGGAGCACTGTAATGTCTTGATATACTTGTCTATGTAGAAAGGAATGCAAGTTTTGAAAATGGGATTGAAAGAGGAATGGTTTGGGGAGGTCGAATATCAATGAATGCAGCCGCCTCGAGATGAATTGATATTGACTTCGGGGTTCACAAAGGTAATTTTAAGATGAAGCATAATACTCATACATCTGATAAGAATGGAGCTTCCTTGTCCTGGAGGAAATTATGTGACTTCAACAGTGGTACAATAATCTGGCAAGTGAAGCGCGCATAAGCCATCTATCAATCAAGTAGCTTCGACCTCCCTTTATGACATGCCTTGGGAGACGAATGCTTGCCTTCCAAGTCGTTTTCAGAGAATCAACAGCGGTCCTTACCTCATGTACGTATGATGCGGGTCCTTGCAAAGTCTATTTATTAGATAATCTACTTCTGCGTGCTTTGAAATCCCGACGTTAAGGTTTGGTCAGGAGCCTAGGGTGCGTCTTAACCTTGAGGAAGGTAAGCAGTAAGTATGCAAAACTGACCAGTGACAGCATGCATTGTTCGCACGTACCTCTCTACAATGAATACATTTATATTCTCGTGTTTGCGTAGATGATGGTCCGCGATATCTTTTGAGCCGCTAGGAGACGCAGAAACAACGTGGCCATCTACTTCATTAAGCGCTATGTAACCCAGTGGCGTGATAGCCTCTATATCCCATGCGGCTCCCCTATCATGACAGCTCAGAGGTATGCTCTGAGCCTCTGGTCATGGTCAAGGTTTCCCCTTTCCCTTATGGAAGGCACTGACAACACCTTGGATACCTAAGTTTGTTTCGAGCATGTGATTTCCAATGACGATTGACCCATAATGACTGGGGGGGCGATAGTGAGGTGAGGATGAAGGCTTCGGAGCCTGTCTGTTATGTAATCAATATTGATCGGTTAGGAAGGCAACCTGCCAAGGCAGCCTTACCTGTCAATTGTAACCAGAAAAACAATACAAATTACTAAGTAGGTAGTAGGAACTGTAGCCAGCTTTAACACCAGTGTCACATTTGAAAACGTGCTTCAACCAAGGCTCGATGCGCAGTTTCCAGGTCAGCGCTATACCAATTAGGTGGAGTCTATTACTACGACCTTCAATCATATATAGTTCTTTGGTTAAAGATTCCATGCAGCCCAGATAACACCATTCTTAAATCACCTAACCTAGGTAATAGCTTTGGTCTTGTACTGCGGTATTGATCGCTGGTTTTTAAACTATACTCGAGCTTCTACAATTGTAATACCTACTCTAATTACTCCGTATACGGAATACTCTATGTAGTTTGAAGACTACATACCTAGGTCCCTAAATGAACAGGAACCCTTTCGTTTATCTAGGACCCGGGTAGACCTATCTCTGTGACCTTCGAAATCAGCCTCGAAGGTGGCTGATGCCTGAGGCTTAGCCAGAGAGCTTCTTCAAACCTACCCGAGTATAGCCGCGTGCATGCGACTACAACCGATATCTGCACTTTTCCCGATGGGGGTACGGAGTATGAGTTGATAATCTGAGCCAATGGAACTGTATGGGATCTTTTTCATGACGAGGGGAAACTTGATTCGCTGAAGTAGTCTTCTACAAGTGAAGGTGATGGTTGGGTAGTAGTCTGGTTTTGAAGCGATATATTGATAAAGGGAAACTCAAGATTGCTTACTTGTTTTGTTGGGCTTTGGACGCGTCTTGTATGGAGGGGACTGCACGTGATGTAAGACAGTTTCAAGGTCGCTGTAGCTCGGTTGGCGCACCTACCTCTTGCGTCAAGTGGGTGCGCAAGCTCTGAAGCCGTGACAAAAATGGCTTTGAGCTTTTGCCGGATCTAAATCTAGTGTGCTTTCTGTAACCGTGGTCTATAATGGTGGGGACGCCGCATCTCTGGTGGAGAATGTACGAAGTACAGTGTAATTATGGGACAACCTGTGTGGCAGCCGGATCCTCTGCATTCAACGATACGCCTTGCACTGATGTCTAACAAATGTCTACTAGCACCCGGCATAGCAAGCATTCCATACGGAGCAGCGTTGCTTGCTTTATAAATCAGCTCAATTGCACACCACAAAAGGGATAGATTTTGCACGTGATTCAAACCGAAGTCTACATGATATTTTGGCTCCAGTCAGTGTAATAGCTAATACCGGTAGTAGTGTATCGTACCTATGCGCAAGGCATCACGACATGCATACCTTCTTTAGGTTGGACGGTGGTACTTCGTACACTAGGTAGAAAGTAGAGGTACTGTGCATACAGAGTAGGGAGGATAGCTACTTACCCACAACCAAACATATTCTGGGAGGTTAGCTCTTCCAACGGGTTGTGTCCATCATAGTACTCCGTACCGACCTACGGAATTCATGGTGTATCTACATCATAACTGGGCGGTGCGGATAGTGTAGTATGCCTGACCCCGCCATACTAAGAGTCGGTAGTAGGCACACGGTCTTGTCTGGTCGCACATTCTTGACGTTATGGCACCCAAGCCGCCCGCCCGTCTGCTGTGATGCATTAATACTAGGTATGATATTGGAGTAGGTAGGAAGAGCTCTCGCTCGGGTCCCTGCAGAGTTGCGTTGCACCATTTCATATGCAGAGCTAAAAGGAGTCAGCAAGCTCGAGGTTATTGGCAGACAAGCCCTGTCAATGGGTCATTGCTTGCGATAGTGTACACTAGACGCACTACTGAATCTGAGGGTCTCATCGTCCAAGTGTACCGGTATTCGGATCGCAACCACTCATCGGAGGAGGGGCTGGTTTAAGTTTACCTTTGTGTCCTACCTACTTCTTTTGTAGTGTAGTAAACTACCTACTACGACGAGGAGTATTACGAGACACATCGTTCAGTCAAATCTGTATGCTGATAGCCAGTAGGTACTCCGTATCTTCAGCGGTTTAACTCTTGACGTGTTCGGTATCTTTAGCGAGCTTCGCACTCTGTGCAGGATAAAGGATAGTTAAAGACGAAAGAAAGAGTAAGTAATACTTGAAAGAGTCTAGGCATTTGATCAACAATTTCGAACAGAGCCTTTCTTGGCGGATTCGACAGTGGCCTAGCAGGCCAAGATAGAGAGGAAAAAACAGAGAAAGGGGGAGGAAACAACAGACTCTCACACTACGGGGGGTCAAGAGGACTCCCACAATCCGACTGGGCTTCCGGTGGGTTTCCGGCATGGTTGCAATCAGCTGCAGAGCGTGTTGCAGACCAGCATGAATTAGGGCAAAGTAAAGCAAAATACCATCAGGGGTCTAGTCAAGTTCTACTAAGGTTAGGTGGGGACACAGCAATGAAAAGGTATATGTATACCCCCACTGACTAGGGGTGGCGAGGTACATACGGTTGCCGTCTTTCTTTCTGGAGAGTACGCATATAGTAGGTATTGTGCCCCAACAGTGACCACCCGGGCAATTGGCTATGCCTGTACCAAGCAGAAACAAGGCTGGCAATACCTACTACACGGCCGAGGCTGCCGTGTAAGACCTCTCAGCGGTTTGTTTGTTCCAAGTCGGCCGACAATCTCAAGGAGACGTACAGAGTAGCGGCCAGTCTTTCTGGGGGTCGTCGGCTGCAACACTTCTTTGAGGAAGAGAGGAATTCTCATGCCAGGGAGAGGCATGCTGGCTTGATGTTAAGGATCAGATAGGTTGGGCGGAGCTCTGTGAAATAATAAATGAGAAACGGAAGTAGATGCGTCAACCCGCTCTACCTACTAGGTATGTATTCACAGCTCTTTTTCAGCCTCCTAAACATGCCACGGGATCCCTTGCCATCCGCACTGCTTTTTGTGCCTTTGTACTTCGTATATGTGTAGGTATGTAGATAAGCTGTCGAGAGTAGAAAAGAACAGAGAGCACGGGCCGCCTCTCTAGAAAAGAGGTTAGATAGACAGGTAAGGAGCAAGCAAGCAAGCCATGGCATGAGATGGAGCACTACAGTCGCGATCCATTGCTCTTCATGAAACTCCATTCCGAGTTTGTCTTGAGATATTACAGTCATGCAAAGAAGCAGAAACAGGTCTTGGATGGCTCCCACCTTGTATGTACCTACTTCATGCAACTTGTGCTGCACGCTAATAGTACCTACATGTAAGTAGTAGGCCTGCCCACCCACACTACGTAGGTACAGTTGTACATACATATAAGTACTGGCAGACAACAAAATCTTTGCAGGTCAGTCAGCCCAGAGATGGGATGATTTTTGATAGAGAAGTTTCCGATTAAAGGGACATTTTCAATAGGAAGAGGGCCCGCCTGTTCATAGTTCTAAGTCACTGGGCTAGGGACCGGTACACAATTTTAGAAGAGTTGTTGATAAGAGGTGGATAGATACTATGCTGTCATGTGTGGGTATGTAGGCAGTGAAATGTTCCTTGAGGCAAACAATACGCTGGTAGCTACGTACACGCATAGAGGTACACACGTAGTACTACTAGTAGTGCCTTTCCCGTCTGTATTTTTAATGTTTTTTCAGGAAGGTTGGAAGTCCGGGACGACGGAAAGTGTTACACGATGTCTAGCTGAGGTACGCACCTATATACATCTTGATAGTACAAGTCTCTGAGATACAAATGTTTAACCCGAAATCCTAAGAAAAAGCTTTATTATGACTGAAATAAATAATCAATATCATGTAAGTGTCTAAGTATCTACGCAGGTAGTTTGCCATGATAAATTTTCAGATAGGAATGCAGGTAGAGGATACTATCTACTTAAATCTTGACCACACCATTGCTACTACTATCTGCCTACATCATCTACATACCTGTACTACCGCGTATATGTACATACATACATTTTGTGATCAAGGGAAGTGCGTAGAGGTGACCTTGGGAGAAGTAGATATGTATATGTAGGCCGTAGGTACCCAGTTGCCTAACAAAGCTAAGAATAGCACAAGCCAAACAGACCATTCTACCCCAGTGAGGAGGTCTGCACAGTGACTTTACAGGACAGAAACACAGTAGGGTTTCACGGAAATCTCATAGATAAGGACAGTAGTTTTTAGCTCTTTCGCACTGTAAAGCACTGCTACTGAATACCTAGCTGTGTAGCCGGTACCTCTAGCCCACTAACAGGTAGTAGGTAGGCCTGCTAAAAATCTGACCCAGAACCACCTGGACAGCACGCGCCCTCCCTTTCCCCTCACACCACACACACCTCTCCTAGGTACTCAGACGCAACGCACACATGCCCGCCCGCCCGCACCATAGGCTCGCACCCTCCCTCACAAATTGGAGAGCTTGTCTCTTGTCTCTCACACAATCACCCGCCCACCCTGAAAAGGTCAGTAGCCCAAGGCGCCCCCCCATACAAATTTCCCTCTCTTCTCTGCTCTCATACAATCTCCCACCCAAATCGTCTACCATACAAACACTGCACACACTCAACCTCACCACCCAGACACACTCTGCGCATACAAATCGTGAGTACCTCTCCTAGTATGGACATGCACTGCAAACCCTAAGTCACCTCAACAACACCACATTGCCCATTGATCAGCATATATAATATATATGGCTGCACGCAATTTGGCAACTAGCACATCAATTACAGTTTTCTTCAGTCTTGATTGAACCTTTAATCTCTTGCCATAGCCGTGGCTTACGTCGCGCGCTTCTATTGCCCAAAGTTTCTGCCATCCTTCGTCATCAACACTATTCGCTATCCCATCGCCATTATTGGTAGCAAGATCCACTGACATCTGATCAACGCAACAGCTCGATACTTCATCACCACAACTTTCTACTACACTCCACAAGCTTAAAGGTGTGTATTTGTACTTCGCAACCCCGATTCCAAGCTTCAAGACGCGGTTTTCACGCGTTGGGGCGGTCAATTGAGAATGCGACAACGCCTCGCTTTGAGCATACATCTGAGTGCAGGCCGCTGCGCAACTACTGCACCAGCGTAATGGTTACATGATCCACTCCAAGTCATTGTAACCTCGTCGCCACCATAGGAACTCGCGTTTCCAATCCCTGCGATCCAAGATTGGCCCGCCTCACTTCAACATCCTCAACCAACACATAGCATATGGTTCGCGCTAATGTTAATCAATCCACATCGCTAACTTTGTCAACTGCAGTTACCGAGACAATGCCTAAAGAAGCAACCAAGCGTGGCAAGGCCGGAAAGGTGGAGAAGCGCAAAGGCAAGAAGGGTATGTTGATCATGAGCTCTGCATTCTAGATGCCGTTTGTACAACTTGTACTAACAGCTAGTCAGATCCCAACGCTCCCAAGCGTGGTCTGTCTGCGTACATGTTCTTCGCCAACGAGCAGCGCGAGAACGTTCGTGATGAAAATCCTGGCATCTCATTCGGTATAGCCATCCGCCACCCGCCCTGCACATGCATTTCCGCGCTAACATTATACCAGGCCAGGTTGGCAAGATTCTTGGTGAACGATGGAAGGCGTTGAACGATAAGCAGCGCGCCCCGTACGAGGCAAAGGCTGCCGCCGACAAGAAGCGTTACGAAGACGAAAAACAAGCCTACCAGGTACGGATCGCGGTTCCCCGTGTCGCTCAGAAATTACTGACTAAGGCATCATAGGCCGAGTCTGATTAAAAGTGATGTTGGTGCGAGTGGTGTGCGAGCCTCTACAGCTCGCTGCCTGTATTAAGGTCTAGAAGACTTTCACGACTGGACGACTATGGTCGAGGCCTTACGCTGTGAAAGCCCTGGGCTGCTATGGTTGGCAATAAGTTTCTTTTCATGTTCCGCGTATGGGTCTGGACGGTGTTGTACAGCAAAGGAATGGTTTACGATGCTTAGTTTTGCTTTTGAGGGTGTCGCCTAGCCAGAAGAGTTGAGGATACTGTACACTTAGCAGTGTTGTCCTATCCAGCCTTCAGATCCCCATCATAGTCCTGAGAAACAAGAACCTCGGCGACAAGGCGTTGTAAATTAGTTGAGGCAACAATACGCGATGTAACATTCTCCCAGTTTTCATCACTAGGCGATGGCTAGGTAATAAAGGGGCGCCAGGAGTTAACCCTCGGCGTTTCGGCACCACACCGTCCATGCATCACGCATCAACGGGCTGGAATCTTGACGCTTAGTGCCTAGATGAAATGACCTCCTCCCCCTTCACGGGGAAGACGTAGGCAAACTTGATACGTCTGCCACGATACCACAGTAGCACAATGCAAATTTGCTGGAAGTATCTAGCAACTGCTATTGAGTCTACTTTTGTTCCACGTACGATCCAATGGAATGTTAGGCGTATCCAAGTTCATCATGAGGAAGTAGTGAAAATTCCTCGAGTAATGCAACAGCTCTAGAGCATTTATGATTTGCCTGGTGATAGTCGCGCTTGACTGCTTGGGATTATGCATGATGCATTCTGGCTCGTGCGAAAGATGTGTCTCACCTATATCCGATGAGCTCTAGATGGCTGTGATGTGTTCCCTGTTTCTCCTTGTATGTACATAACTCTTCACTAGTTAGTAATTATTCACTGGTGCCGCAGACCAATCTCGTGGTACCTGTAGATCGTCTTTTGCTGTGGCCCCAGGATCTAGTAGAGGTTGAGTCTGGTTGGGTATTCAGGGTAGATAGCTTACCGCACCAGATATTCCAGCGCAAACAAAGATCCAATTCACTGCGTTTCTCTCGAACATTGATTGTTACCCAATTCCTGTACCCGTCCCAGACACTACCTAAATTATTGGATGGGCTTTGCGAGCTCAGCGTCATATCATCCCCCCCTCCTCAAGGCTTTCGACGAAGTTGATCTTGTGCACCGAGATGCCGTTAATACATACTATTAGCAAGGTCTAGGAACCCGGACAATGTCGCTAAAATCACTGTTCAAAGTCCACTCTTTTGTCGACTCGGCAGCTCTCCTCCGCCTTCAATTCTCGACGATGTAGACCGGAGCGAGCACCTTAGGAGATGCAATGTCCCGGCGCTGCTGCGACGTCGCGAGACAAAGCAAAGCGAGAAAAATAACATGTAACTAGATGGCGCATATGATATGTAGTTCGCCATCATTATACATCAGCCCAGGCGAATCATCCCATAGCCGACAAGCACAAACGCAAGCTGGAAGGCGTGCTATCGTGCCAATCAGGTCTCTCCCAGACTATTGTCCCATGCACGCATGCATGGTGTTACCAAGGTCACGGTGTTACCCTTCTCCGCATGGCGGGAGTAGAAATGAGAGAGCCAGGCAAGAGCGAGCTAGACGCACCGTTTGATTGCGCATTAGGCATCGTGCCTGCCATCCATCTCTGGGGCGCCTCTGATTGCTTCGATCGCAAGTCTCGGGTCGCAGGTCGCAGCTCTGACTTCGTGGCAGTCCCTCCTTACTACCTGAAGCTAACACTTACACTAACACTAACACCAGTACTCTCGGCTACGCAGCGGAAGACCACATTTGCACACTGAGCTGCTAATGTACTTACCCCCAAGAGCTTGGAGAGAGGTGCTTTTACTACAGACTCTCTGCTCCGTACTTACGAATGCTGCTGTCTAAGTTGCTCCACCAAGTTTGACCGGGGCTGGGGCAGGTTTCCCTCTTCAAGCCGCCCTGCTGCACACGAATGGATGTCGTCGACATCTCGATCGATGCCAGGCTGTCTGTTTATCAGCTCTTTGCCGTTGGAATGAATTTATTTACACAGCTGTTCGTCGAATAGCAGTCGGACGGACGGCTTCGTCACCGGATCCAGCCCGTGCTCACAACGCTAAGCCCGCGTGTTCCCACACTTTACAACCGTGCAATAAGCAGGGCCCAATCACCACTGCGTGACTTCATGCGCGCAGCAGCACAGCAAGCTTACGGTTGCTTGGCCGGGCCTCACTCTCGATAGCCGGACCAGACCGATCGTGGCGTCCGGGTTCGACAGGTTGTCTCACAGGCTCACAGGCTCACAGCCAGAGTAACCCCCACCCCCAATTCCCATTGGGCTCTGGCTGCTGGCCACGTCAAATAGCCTGCGTTTGTGTCTGGGAGATCCTCTCGAGGCCTTTCTTTTAGGTTCCAGTTCCTCTGCGACCCTCCGGATTCCTTGCTGCAGTACTGCGTCTCTGCGTTTGGTCCTCCCATCTTTTCCCCACACGACCCAACTTGGACGGCCCTTGGTGGAACCTCTCGCTCTCCATTAATACCCGCCTTTGGGCCCGATCACTTATTCCTCTCCAATTCCGACGTCTGCGTTTTGGCCTCCTTCGCCTCTTTCTAGAGTGCTCTGCACAACATCGGCGAGTGGATGGAGGACCTCGAGTTTAGCCTCTGTTGGTCATCCGCCATAATGCCAAAGTAAAGTGTCCATCGCCATGGATCACCCTATCCGAATTCGGGTCAGGGCTCCGGCCCCAAGATCCGCAGCCCGAGACACAGCGGCCCGGGGCTTGGGTCCGCGTGTGCTCAACGGTTGCTGCATCGAGGCTGAGCGTGCCGACCGGGTCGGTTCTTGCCTACAAGTCCTGCGCAGTGCTCTTCCTGAGCATCTTCATCCCCATCTCACTGCTGTTATCGACCAGCTCCAATTTACAAGCCGGCTTCTCCGGGATCTCGCCGATAAATCGCAGGTACACCTATCTCAGGTGCCGGTCATGATCGATTATCTCAACGTCATTCTCCCTTGCTTATGTCGTACCCTACGAGATATTATGAGCTACTATGAAGACAAATCTATGGCCAAGGAATATCGCTGGAGGACCATGTACCATTCCATGACAAATGAGCTACCGGGTACGACGCTCCCGGCCAGATTCGTTATGTACAATCAATTTCTAGGATTACTTAACTGCATGTTGACGAGGTACGTTCCCTAGATGAAGGATAAATAGTAGTGCCTCATTCCTTAATCGAGCAGAGACCCAAATTTCGATGTCAATGCCATGGAAGCCCTTCGATTGCGGATACTTCAACTGCGTGAGGCTAGGAAGATAGGTCCGTACTATAATTGCATTCATCTATATTACTCGACTAATCTTGATTGGCAGACCCGCCGAGTCCTATCCGCACGGATCTCGCTAGGCGAGATACCGCACTAGACTTCTGGAAACAAGAAACGGCTAGTCACTCCTATTCAATGAATGCTAAACGGACCATCTAACTTTTGTAGGATTCCCATTGGGCCGAAGCAATATTCACACAGCCCCTACCGTCTCGACGGGAGTTCCGGAAACGTGGCAGGTATTCTACTAGCCGTGACACGTCAACTACTTGAGCATTGAAACTTATACAATATAGGTCCGAAGCCTTCGGGCCGCTGGATAGGATGGGTCACGTAAACCCGTTCCCTGATGATGTAAAAATATTGGTGAAACGGTATATCCACATTTCCTTTCGGCCTGAGAGCCGTTGCCCTATTTACTTCTAGGTTACTAAGCAGAGATGCTGATGATTGGCTCCGAAGGACATTCGAAAACGACCGTATCTCAATAATTATATTCCTACGACAAAGCGACCTGGCTCCATTCATTCTCGTGAGAATGCGCACCGCCAGTGGCGAGCCTTGGTTCTGCATCCGTGACGTCGAGGAGCTCTCGATTGAGAGAGAGACATCGTCCACCTTACATCTGTCTTACTGGAATTCTATGGAAAGACGAAGGAAGCCCTGGGCGAGCCTTTCATTCCTAACATGGGAGGGTATGTCATATCACTTAATTTATTTAGTCTTACGGCATCGTTGCCACGTTCATCGCACTCACCTGCCGAGGGGACGTTGAACACTTCCATCGAAGCTATGGATGACCATGATCATGGTTGCTGACTCAAAGTAGAACTCGTTCTATTCTATTGTACTTTCGTTTGTCTCAAGGCTCGTAGTGAGTGGGGCCGCAATATTCATCGGCATGAATTCATCATACGCAGAGAAAAGCGCATATTTCAGGCGTAGGTTTTCTGCGACAGATCCTCGTTCGTTGGTAACGGTCTATTGACAAGCCACACTAGTGACATTATTGACGACAATGTTGATTACTCCTTGGTCGTTGTCGAAGACTTCAACACGAAAGGTCGCCGGCTACTTGCCATAGAACGGGACGGTCCACTCGCTCGGTGTCCTGTCTGGACGGCCTTTGGTACGCTATATATTTCTTTCGTTTTCTCTTCGGCCCTTTTCATCTCTTCTCTGCTATTTAGGGGTTCCGTTCCTTTGATTTTCTACAGCCCGCTGATTCTACGCTATCAAGCGCCTCCCGAGGTCTATGAGGAATGGCTGGTCCGTAAAGATGCGCGTAAAATTTGGCTTCGGGATCTCCAGGTATACTCGTTCTGCGACGACTACCAACCGCATCTCCAGCGTAGGGGCAAATACGGTGCATTTCAGATCAAGTTTGCCCATTCAACGGCGGCAACGCGTTTCTCGCAGCTCTTTACTTACACTCCTCCTATCCCGCCTATCCCTGAGCCATCAGTGGAAGATGCAAGTGATATCGATGACGTTTATGGATCTATCCCTGAAGAAGAGTTTATTCCCAGTGAAGAGTAGACGTCTACATGGTCACATCAAGCTGGAGATTCTCGTTATTTAGCCTATGCGACATCTTTTCCCTTCACCTTACACATCAAGGCCAGGAGCATATGAGTGGCGCATCGATACCCGGGAGAATGCCTCATGATGTTATGAATAAATGAAATGACGATGGTGCGGAAAAGGCTTATTGACGATGATCACGACAACAACGACTGACGACACGCATGATTCAAAATTACGAGGCAGGGCAAATTGGTAAAATTGCATGATACCGATATGAAGCTGTGTCGCGCATCTTGGTCTCTTATCTTCTGATTAATTTTTCTCTCTGTTTCTTACCCCATAGGGCCCAGTGTTGTCATCTTGGGGATAGCAAGCATTTACATTTGGTGCCTGTTCATTTCCATGGAGGGGCGGCATGCGTGTAAGCTATGACGGTTTACTACCCATCTTCATTTCCAAGTAATCAATACTCGCTAGTTTTCGAATGCTTGAGAAGAATTGGCGGCCGTTTAATACGATATCAATTAAGATATACAGGCCCTATTACTAGTATACTAACTAAATATTGGTGTATCGATTGATTTTTTATTTCGATTGGATGTGAGACTATATCACTCCCTTCTACACTTTGTACTAGCCTCACACAAGTAATTACAATTCACGTCTAGCTAATATCGAAATTCGATTTCTTGTCATTGCATGAGACGATAGCTATTCGAACTTGATTTTGCCATATTATTTCAATACACGCTGAGAACTATTCTCCTACTACACTTTAGTAGTATCAGTACACTGGATGCATAAGTAATTCCGGAACACCCAAAATCTCACCTACGAAGTCACAAGTAGGTAGTAGTATTTCAATCACGTGATGGATTCAACCTTACATCATGAATAAAGTGTAAGAAGCAATTAAGCTGTAAGACGATCAGTGGTGTAAACGAGCGGAATTACGCCTCTGTTATGACTCTCATTGTGCTACTAGACATTTTCGTCTGCTGTGTATCATGCACCTTCTTCTTATGAATTCAAGAGACGTGGTGATACTCTTGGTATGCGAAAGAGTGCGAGAGTAGGATCGGACCTTGTTGCTTAGATGTGGGACTCAAGTCTATCCCTCTGGGTAATTATAGGCGACAAATGCCTGAACTTATAGAGAGATCTGGAAATGACAGGGTCATGAATTCAACATCTATTCTTCCTGATTCACTAATTTCCACGTCTTTAGTATCCTAGTCCGACAGATCAGACTACTTGCACTACAAGCCCGGCTCTTTCAAACCTTCAGCGAGACATCCGCAACCACAGGCCTATGATCACTCATAAACACCCCACCAACATTATTATCCACGACCTCGTACCTCTTCGCCTGCCAGGGCCCAGTCCCCTCACTAGTAGGACCCAACCACACAAAATCGATCCTTCCACTAACGTCCGGGATCTCATCCGGCACGAACCCCGTATACGTCTCATACGGACCACTCCGCTGCCCTCCATCCTCCTCCGTCTCCTCATACGCATCAGCCAAATAACCGTCCTTAACCACAGCTTCGTAAGCACCATCCCCGGGCTCGGAATTAAAATCCCCGGTAAGAACGACCGGTAAGTTAGGCCCGTAGCGCGATTGCGCGTCTCTGAGCACCGAGAGGATGATCTTGACGCCTTCGGAGCGCGCCTCTCCGGAGGCGTTGTCCAGGTGCGTGTTCGCGACGATGAATCTTTTTCTAGAGGAGGAATCTTCGAAAATGCCAACGAGAACATACCGCCGGCTCCCCGCGCCCGGCCAATACGAGGGAACATCCGGGGTCGGGGAAAGCCATTTCTGCACGCTGCCTACGAGGGTCACTTTGCCAGGCTGGTAGAAGATCGGGCAGTATTCCCCCGCTTCTCGGCCGTCGTCCCGGCCGGTCCCGATATATGCCCACGAAGAACCGAGGCCTTTGGTGATGTCGAGAAGTTGGGAATGTAGGACTTCTTGCATCCCGATGAATGCTAAGGAACCTGTGCTCGTGGCGTTTGTAGAGAGGCTGGAGACGGTGTTGATTACGAGGGGACCGCGCACGCTCCATGGTTTCTCGTACGTGCTTGCGGACGCGGCGTACCGGATGTTGAAGGTTGTGGCGCGCAGACTGAGAGGGTCGGCCATTTTAGCTGAGGGGGCGATCATGGCTTGTGGTAGTGCTGCTGCTGATGCTGCTGCCGTGAGGAGGTTGATGAAGGTGATTGGCCAGCGCATCGTGGTGGTCCTGGTGATGTGAGAAGCTTAAATGGGTGTGCAGCTGAGCTATCTATCTTTCAGCCCCCTCGCTTGCTGTGTAACTGCTGATTGGGTAATCACCAGATTGAATCGATGGGATTTGGAAGGAAGTGACGTTGAGGCTCAAGCAAGTTGGTTTATAGTTCGACTTATACCTCTCTCTATGCGCAGTATTATACCTCGTGCGTTAGGTAATTAAACAAAAACTTTCGATTCTAGCTCCAACACATTCAGGATCTCCTTCACCTTTTAAATCATTTTGGCTCTTGGCTCTGAAGCAAACTCGGCTGCATCTCGAGCAGCAAGCATGCAACACTGCCCTCGCTCATGCCCCGATTGACCTGCCCGGGTAGGCAGGTTATAGACAGAATCAAGGCGAGATGTCCTTGCCTAGCTGGCACCGTAGCATCCGATCGCATATCGGCCCCGCGAATCCCGATCTGATCTCTCGGCACGTGAATGCGACGGGACGGGAGACATGGCTTGGCATGAAGTCATAAGGGCTACTGGACTCCAATATCTTGCAGATTGTCTTGCAGATAGAAGCGATAAATTGGGTCGGAAGCTTGAAAGATTCGTTCTGATATTTCAATATATCGGTCATCAAGTGCTCCCCGTTAGGAGTTATGCGAAGTGTTTGGCCAAAGCTCTCATGTTGTCTGTCGCTGTATTCCTGTGTAATTATGAGGGACCGGGGACTGTAGAGAAATAGGTGGATTATATTTTAATTTGGTGCAGGAAGCATACTCCTTAGACACAGCATGGCTGTGTCGCGAAGAGTGTTATATTACAAATTTGTTATGGGTAGAAAGGGGCGTTCAAACGCCGTCTATCTTGTTCATGATCTTCGGCAACCTTGCTCATGCATCCATCTCTAATGCACCTTGTTCTATCTCCAAGATTACGACCGCAGGAATAGCCTGTCGTGGGTTGGATAGACACTAACCGTAACACCAAACGCCGACACCAAGCCGCAAAGCTGTGTACATATTTGAACAGACCCAGCGTATATACAATCGAGAATCTGGGGGAAAATCACCATCCACCTGAATGGTCCCGTCTCGGCCGTCGCGCTTCTCGGAAATAATTGTACTGCATAGGGTCGTGATCGGGGGTCGCCATCTCGTCGTCTTGAGGTAGACCACCATAGCCCTGAGGCCCTCCCCCTAGCATCCCAACGCCACCAGGCGTCCTGCCTAACCGCTCGACACTGCGTTCTCTAAACCCAAGTCGAGTAGTCACTGGCATTGGCGCGGCATTACCTACCAAATTAGAGCTACTGTCGTTTCCCTGCATATACACTGGGCTTCGCGTCTGGCCCGCATCGACGGGGGAAGAATACGGATTGCCTGTTGGCCGTGAATAGCCGGCCGGATAGGTCATCCCAGTATCCGAAGCGGGCGATAAAATCCGACTTGGGCCGGGGCTAGGCATACGAGGAATTGGTGGTGCTGGACTTCCCGACCGTGAGATAGGCTCACTGCCATCCCACATGCTGCCAGGAGTACCGGGGCGAATGATGTCATTGGACCGACCGAACAGATCCCCTGCGCCGTGTTCCGAGGCAAATTCGGACCGGTTCTTGTAATACTCGAAATCCAGACGTGATTCCGGAACGATCTCAAACCCGGGGATTCCTTCTGACTTGCCTGGTCTTGCCGAATTCATGGGCTTCATCGCATAAGCGTCCGAATAGCCTGAGGTGGACAATGTGTCTCCCGAGTCGGCAGTCCGTCCATCTGACAATCGGCCCCTGTAAATCGAGGCCAAAATGTTTTGCGCTTTGGCGTGCACCATGGGAGTAATGAGATTCCTGTAGAGTGCCGGGTGACCGAAGCGGGCAGCGAGGTTTGTACCAGAACGTAACGGATCCTTTAGAGCGCCCGTGTCTGGGTGCTTGTTCATGGACTGGGTCGAATAGAAGTGAATCTTGGCATCGAATGTTCGGGCGCAGTAGATCTTGAAAATGATCATGATAAACGGTAGGGGGACAGTGGCATATGCCTGAAAGTGCTGTCCGTCGCCTCGTTCAAAGGCGGCCAAGAAGATGACGAGATTGGCTAGGATAGTACCGAAAATAAAGCGGTTGTATACAGTTCGCCAGATCATGCCCCCCGACTCGTTTTTGGTGACAAAAATGTACAAGAGCAGGTATTTCTTCAACCAGACATCAATCGAGAAATACACGGCAGCAGCCGGAAGTACCAGCGGTTGAAGGCCACCGAAGCATAGCGCGACGGTTGTGTAAAATAGGAAGTAGTTATAGTAACTTGCATAATCGAACGTGGGCGGCGCTGTAAGCTCAATCATTTCCCTCGGAGTAGGGCTCGACAGCTTCCGCATGAAGAAGCTGTAGATTAACGGCCATAGCTGTGCCAAATCGATGGCAGCGCCTAGATTTCTTTGTAAAAGCCAGGTAACCCAGAATACCGACACGTCGCAGAGCGAGATAAATAAGGTTTCAAAAAATTTGCTGTTCAGAATGGCGCTCCCAACATCTGTTCCTTTCATCGTGAAATCCACAACGGTTATGACGAAGGTCCATACCGTATTGAAAAGAGAAAAGACAATGAGATTGTTGAAGATGAAGAACGCATAGAGTTTCGCGACAACATGACGGTCACGGCCAGTCTTCGTACGATCGCCAGCTCGGATAGCCAGGCGGCGGAAGATGATCGGCAGCACTAGATAGACCAACGAAGTAAGAGCGGGAGATGCCACACCCTGAATGATGGCCCATATTGCTGTGTTGGTAGTCAATTGCCTTTGGAAGTCGTCCCAAACCAGGCCTATGTTACTGATGTTCGCCACAAAGATAGCAATGAAGGCATTCGGCACAATCCAGAGGAAGGTAAGAAGGAGGATCCACAGATTAATAACAAGCCTGCGCCAGCTTCGGGTAGCAGGACTGAGAGGCATATTATCCCAGATGATATCGCTGGGCTTGGGCGCAAGGACTATGGTGGCACCGTGGGGCTTCTTACTTCGCAAAGTGTAGGCAATGGCGTGGGCTTCCGAGATGTCGTCATAACTGGCGAACCCGTAGGAGAAGGTATTGCGCTTGTCAAGGCTGTTGCGTACTTCTTTGATCTCGATTTCAAGCTCTCGAATTCGTTGCGTCAGATAGTCGATGGCGTCGATTTTTTGACCTTTGGGGTAAGTGCTATAGGAGGGATCCTTTTTCGACGGGTAACACATAGGTCGGGCGGCGGGGAGATTCTGGGGGTCCTTCAAATACTTGGCAAGAACCTTCTCGAGCTTCCGCACAGTATGGTCATGTTGGGCGATGAGACTGGGTATAAGCTTGACGTTCCGTGCAATAACGGTTCTCGAGAAAGAAGAGTGTGGGACAGCGCTATCGATGATCCTCGCAATGCCTTCGTCCGAGGCGAGATTCTTTGGTACGTCATTCAACTGGAGGCATATCTGTTAGCTATTGGCATCCCCTTCCTAGGCTATCTCAACTTACCATGAGAGTTCTCGCAGAGAGACTACGCTGGTAGTCCTCAGTTTCGAAATAAAACCGTCGCAGCTGGAGAATTTTCCTATAATTCCACCACAAGAAGCCGCAGATGGTAAAATTGAATATGTACCCGGCCACAACAAGGGCCCAGATGGCTTGGCCCCATACGGTTACTGGCGTGAGTCTCAGAAACCATTTCTGATCGGGTTCGGCATTGAGGGTCCAGTATATGGGCAGCAGCACAGCAGTCCCGAGGACAGCCAGGAGGAGAAAAATATTGCGACACATGGCCATGACTCTAATAAAGATGGCGGCATCCATGCCAGCATGGGCGACGAGATCCTTTTCCGAAGTCCGCCACAGGGGCCGAATCCAGGCGAAGAACCCCTTTCCTATAGGGGGCGGCGCATGTTTCTCGTCGGCATGCTTTATTTTGGGAGCGTATATGACAGTATTGTAGGGTCGGACGAAGGAGAAGACGATAGCGGTAAAGAGGGTGACTCCGAGCGACGTACCCAGAGCAGACCAGATAGCGCCATCAGTCAACTATGTAAAATGTGAGCATGGCGTACTTCTCAGCGAGGGTGTTACCTCGACCGGGAGGTTCTTATTGTTCTTACAGCCTGCTTGAAAGGGTTCTTCAGCAACTCCAACAGCTCGTCGGTCGCGGATTTGGGGTGGTCGTCCATGGTGAATACTGGTCTTGCAAGATCCGCGTCTATAGAGGAATCGACAAGGCCGATCGAAAGCCCGAGGGCCCCAGCAACCAAGACGAACAACCGAGACCAGCTAGAGACCGACGATGGAAGCGAGAGGGGCGGATTCACCAAAGCGAGGCGAATCGCATGTCCGGGGCTGAAGAGCTAAAAAGCCAGACAAAGAGCGTCCCTTGCGTATCGTGATGTTTCGCGTCGATAGTGGTGCTTCGATATCACTCGCGTGCGCCCGCCAGAGACCGGGGCACAATTATGCGAAGGTAGCGGATACACCAAACACACAGTCGGCCGTAAACGAATGGGTTCGACTTTTGACGAGTGCTGTGTACAAGACTGACACAGAAACTGAGCACGCGATTGTTAAGTCTTGAAAGTGGCTGTAAATCGTCCAAGAAGGGATGGAGGCGGCGATCGTCGGCGGCAGAATCTAGACTGCCCAAGTGACCCAGACAGCTAGATTAGCAGAGTCGATCCTCGGCCAAGCGGAGCTGCGGCTAGGGAGCGACAGACAGACGCCGGGGCGCTTGACGATCGGAACAAAACGAACGTGGGTACCAGGTAGCGAATGAAATAGACTCAGATGTTATTATAGCTTCGATGTCCAGGTCCTCCGCGCCAGGTTAGAGCGATGTAGTGAAGACAATACACTGGTTAAAAAACGAGAGAAGCGAGTAAAAGTGTAAGAGAGAGAATGCACTAATTGAGAAGAGGCGCGTGAGATTGGCCTACGCCATGTGAACAACGTCGGCACTTTCCAAGCTAGTACATACATACAGACAAGGGGGACGGACTGGAATGCGGTTGGTCTCTATCCACTGAATTCTGCACTGAACCAAGCACTGGGGACACGTCGAGGCCCCAGAAGAAATTTTCTTGATAGTGCTGATTGGATTGAACGTATGGGCTGGTGGGGATCCCACATTGTACTTACTTTGTCAGGTTAATGCCTGGCCCTATTTTGCGCTACCTACGAAGTACAGCTACAGTACAGTACTATACAGTACAAATCGACACAGTTCTACAGAGGGAGTCGAAACCACGATATCTGTACCCCAGAGGTCTGTATTGCAGTGCCAAATCATATGCTATGAATAAAAAAGACAGACGTGCAGAGGTCGACATAATTAATAAAGCAATATACTCTCCACGAATGCAATATGGCTACAATACGCATGTGTGTAAGTCTAAAAACAGGAGAGTTCCTGTCAGTCGCTGCTGTAGGTTCTAACTTAAGCGTGAACACTCAAGCACCCCAGGATGCATATGCCAACTCTAATCTAATTTATTTGTGACAACACACTCATTTCATGCCATAATAAAGAAGACAGCCAGAGCCAGCCGAATGCCTAAATAACTCACAAGGTAAAATCAGTTACTGTGTCTGGTTTCCCCACTGAACGAAACACATGTAATTACGGGCCAACAAACAAATTCTGTTACAACGAACTAACCATTTTTAGAAACGGGATCTCGGGCTTAGCTCGGTTCCCGTTCCCATCTTAATATTGTGGGGTACATTGCTAGAAGTGTTCCTGGGCAGATCAAGGGTCTCCCTCGAATACGAGAATTAGTCCTACGAGCCGACTACGAAATGCGCTTGAGTATTTCTGTATTCTACCAACTACCGCAACAAAGCCAGCTGAACAATCGACAAATTCGTCATCTGATCCACTGCTCGTTATGGTCAGATCCGTATATGGAACAACTCTTTCTGTTGGTGTACAATGTCGGTGCATCAAAGCGTTCACGACGTAGATACGTTGACGTTGTTTGCTTAGGGTAGTCCACAGGGCACAAAAGACGCCTAATTACGTAGGGAGCATGAGAAAGGGTTTGCTCGCGTGAGTACGGAGTATATAGGTATTGCTCTGGACACTTTGTTGTGTACAATGTAACAGATGACGTAATCGCTAGGACGCTGGCGCTGTGCTTTGGTTATCGGACGGCCTCCAATGCGGTGTTCGCTCCACCTGATGCAGCATTACCCACATGGCATTAATCAGGGGCAGACACTTGCGAGAAAAAAAGCGTCACTCGTGCTTACTGACAACATAATTTCAAAACACGTTGAAAACATGCGTATAGAACTATTATACTTGCAAGCGAGGCTATTTCGTTTTGTGCAGTAAACAAGTCAACACGTAAGGGGTGATCATTGTGGTAGCCAGTTTTGCGAATGCCTCTGCGGCCCCGATATCGGCTGGGGCTGAACCAGATGCCAGTCGCACTCACAAGCATCACTATCTTCAGCTCTTTTCAGTTTTACGAAGCAGCTGAAGTGTACTATGCGTTCACTTTCTCGTGTTCATAGTAGTTGAATTCTGAGATGCGGCCTTTTGGTCACTAATTACTTAAGCACTCTATTATTGACAACAACTATTGCTCTGTAGAGCAGCTTTAACAGTGTGGAATTGTCTGGGTCTCTATGGACGCATCGGCCATAATCTACTGGTATTTTGGAGACGGACTATAGTGCTTTTAATACCAGTAAATTTTGATCAGAATTTGCATACATAGGTATTTTAGTTGTGTACGGAGTACCTAAGGAGTTAACGACTGCGCTTAATTTTATGAATATCATAATAACTTGTTTCGTTCAATCTGAGCATCATTATTTATAACTTCTATCTTTCGTTAACCTTAATGCCATTCGATTTGAGTAATGATATTATCTTGAACTCAATCAATCAACTTTACACGAGCAGGAATGTTGCCCCTGTTGGGTCTGCTCCCTTAACTTTAATCCCGAAGACTTTCGCTGAGGCCCCATATCACGTCGTCTCATCGGAGTCAGACTCAGAACCAGAACCAGAGTTGGAGTCGGAGTCGGACTCAGGCTCGACTGGCTGTTTCTGACTCCGCTCCCGTACATCGCGGGAACGGCGCTGTGGCGATGGTGTCGGCCCTCGACGCAGCCTATCCTCAAAGCCTCTCCTAGTTAATGTACGAGGGCTCAGATGCCTTGCCGTCAAGTATATATAGTTCTTCTCCCCCACTATTTTCTTCAGCGGCGGCGGACTCCGGTAAGGAACTGTCATCAAGACCTTGAAAGTAGGCTTCAAGTATTCATCTCTGGTTACCGCTTTGAGGAAGCGCAAAAGAGAGTCCGAATCTGCAAGGCCGGGGTCACGATGGAATCTCTGGATGCCGTCAATGATGCAATAGACGGTCGTCTCTGAGGAAAATTGTCTGATGAGTTCATGGCACACCCTGCAAAGTTCATCCATGTCGCCCGCTTTGAGTCTCTTTATCTGGGTGCGCATGAATAAGAAATCCAGGCTGAGGCGGTTCCGCGCTTTGAGCCCTGCTAGGAGTTGGATAATGAATGATTGGAGGAGGCCCTTGGGTCCCTGCCATGGTTGCGCAGGCGAGTCGTGGAGGCCGCAGAAGAAATGTAGGCATACATTGTGGGGTTCAAGCTTCGTCATGCTCAGAACGAAGTTGGCACACAAAAGAGACATTGCCGACACCCTATTTCGAGACGATGATTCCATATTTCCGTCGACCAGAATCGTGCACGATTCATCGCTCTCTAACCATGATACAAAACGAGTGTCATGAAATATGGACTGCACCTGTCCCTGATCTTGAATACTCACCCCCATTCTGCGTCTGATGACGGTATCCAGGCCATCATGCAAGCGCTCTAACATCGTGTCAAGATCAGTCATCTGCTCGTCGACGCGGCTCTGGCTAAATGATAATCCGCATAGAATCTCTAATAACTGGGATAAGGTCACAATAGCTTCTGCTCGCGGGCCGGTTTGCTCTTGTTGGCCCTTAAGGTATTGGAGTTCTTGTAGCTCATGTCAGCGCGTTACTTATTCTTCTTAGGTAGGTATCTTTTTATGTCACTGAGACTGATATACACTTACCCTTTCTCGTTTCTAATAGCAGTTCGAGGAGCGATTGATTGACTTCTTCACGCCCCTGGAATAAGCGGCCGTTTGCCAACAATTCTTGTAATGATCGGTTCGTTTTATCCTGCTCCTCCATAATGTTCTTCTGTTGACGCTTCATTTCGATCATTTCGGCTCTGGTCCGCCTCATTTCGCTATTGGTATCCCTGATAATGGGGTCTGCATCTATAATGACCCATTCCCGCATCAAAGTGATTTGTTCATTCGTATTTTTCGAGTACTCACCCGTTCTTCTCAAAGTCTCCATCTTCCACTCATCCACGGCGCGGTCAAGATCTTTAGCTGCTGTTCTAGCCTTTTCTAGTACAGCATCTAGATCGATATTCTTCAAGTTAAGCTCCTCCTTCTTCTCTGCCTTATTCTGTTCTTTTCTTTTTCTGTCGTTGTTTTTTCTCGCCGTTCCAGACCAGCCACTCTTTGATTTACCCCATTTCGGAATTAGCCGATGTCCTGCATGTTCAGTGATCAGCCGTCAATACAAGAGGCAATTTGGGGGGATTAATGATGCACCGAGGTGTTCTTACTCTTGATTGAAGGCTTCTTAGGAAGGGACTGCAGGATCTCTTGGAGAGCGGTCACGATCGCTTCATACAGCAGCCCTGCGCACCTGCTAATTTCTGGCTCTAACTGAAAACTTCTAGTCTTCGAATTTGCTTCGCCGATCGTCGCGCGAATCTCAATCAGTGCATCGAAGAGTTTCTCCCTCTTCAGGTATTCCTGCTCCGCTATCTAATGTAGGCCCAAGTTAGGCGCAGGGGTTTTGCCAATAGCACGAAGCATATACTGACATTCAATGCGATGGCGACAGCGCATTTAACGATCGCGAGTCCGTATTCATCCGGAATCAAATTGATCCACGGGTCTATGGTTTCTTTGTTCTCCCCGGCTTTCAAGGTGAACTTACGAAAAATTGCGCGTGGACCATGCTCTGTTTCATTTGCCTTCTCCTCAATTTCATTGATCTTGTCAAATAAATCGTCCCATGCGCTTTTAGAGGTGTTTGGGCCGACATCGATTTCAAAAGTGGTTGAGGCGTGTTCTTGAAGTGCCACAGCTAAAGGCCTGGGATCAAGATATCAGTACTTTATGATCCAGTCATGCCTAATAGCAATAAAGGAGGGGAACTGAACTCGAACTGCAGTGGAGATCGAAACTGCCCACTATTAGGGTCGAATGAAGACGAGCCACTGAAGATGGGGTGCACCTTAAGAGCCTCATCGCTAACGAACGTTGCCGCTATACGCACTTTGAGCGCATCTGGTACAGGCCTGATGGATACACTACTGGAATCTGAGTCCTCTCCCATATTTTGATCTCGCAAATTGTCAGAAGAATCCAGGGTTGCCCATACAGGCGCAAGGTCAAAAGAAGCTCGGGAGTATGAGATAAACAAGTATATGATGACTGATCCAAGAGCTTATTTCCCCGCTTGTAGGTCACTGATGTTGATTAAAAATGTACACACCCACCATATGCTATGCAGCTACAATATTGAACACCAGACTCCTGCAGGTCGTTGCGAAATTAGCGACAGTAGCATTTCATTAGGTCAGGTAGTGAAGTGGCAGGTTATTATTGGCCCGCATTGAAAGTGGTGGCCGTTGAGACCTTATTTTATATTACATCATCCAGGGGACATGATTTGTCCTTCTATTCGGGTATGCATTGAGACCCCCCCCCTGACACAGAGAAAAGCAGGCTGGATGCAAAGATTATGCACTTACGAATGAACAAACATATGATCACCTACCTGCTTAGGCACATGGGCTGGGGTATCATCTGCACGTGCAGTACTTCTGCAAGCTGACTTGGCCACGGTATAACTATTGGCTGGCCACTCCTCAACTAGTTGGTTCTATGAAATAGGAACATGCATCTCGTTTCGGTGATGGCGATAAGCTGGCTTCCACTTAGGCACATAAAATGAGGCCCAGAGCGCGAGAGCTCAGTCCTTCTCTGTTTGTCCAGCTTTCTGAAATTGCCACCTCGTATCCTTGGCATTGATATAGAGACTTGCTGCAAAAGAATTTAACTGAGCTATGGATATTAAAGCTGTAAGAATGTGTTTTTAAAGCTGCATACTCTGCGCCCTCGTCATATACTCATGTTCCCATTAATTATAGGCCGTTGAGAGCGAACCGGACAGTAGCGATGACGAAAATTTGGATGAAGTGGTGAGACTCTGCGCCCCAGAGCGTATACGAAGGAACTTACCTTATTAATGTCCCCGTAGATTGATGAAAGCGGCTCAGAGGGTGATGAGGGCGGGAATTTGAGAGAGCAGCATATCAGAACCCATCCCTGGATTGTCGATTGGGTGGAGCTTGATTGGGAACATTTCAAGAATCGCTACGGTCCGGACGAAGGGCGTCACATAATAGAAGTTCTCAAGATTGGCCCAAGATTATTAGACGAAGTCAAGGAGGACAGACGGAGGAGGAATGTGATGGCACCAAAACATCTGTCTGTGCCGCACTCTCTCACCGCAGGCGCCTCTTCGATCCAAAGAATTCGAATACAATCGCCAGTTCTCATTTCTCAGCTCGCATATGCTAGTGGCGTTAACATGGAAGATAGCCCTGGTCGGATCTACACATTTATCAGCCCGTTCCCCTTTCTTAAATTTTGTCAGCCAAAGATGAAGCTTGCTCTCGAGAGACTTGAGGAAAAATGCGCGAAAACCGAGCCGTCAGTTGATACTACCGCCGCGAGCAGCGCTGTTAATAACGACAAAGCTCAGGCCGAAGAAGTGGCCGAGAGCGCGGGGAGATCGGATTCAGAAAAGATTTCGAGCCAGCTCTATTCTTACACTGATATGGATGATCGGACATCTCTAGACCACTTGCGGTGTTTTGTGAAATTCGTCGACAAGGAAGTGATACCGTCGTCTTTTTATTTCCAAGACGCGTCACGCAAGGAAGTAAGATTTGAAGACATTCCAATTCTCTTCTCACCAGGTGAGCTTATTTATTGGCCAAGTGCCGGATCTATTACGAGTGTGGCATATCCTTTATATCAACCAGCATGGAGAGTTTACTCGGTAGGTAGGTCTGTACAGGGTGACACGGGCCTTGATGATATTGAGTCCGACACCAGAAGCAATTATAGGATCAAGTGCTATTATATAGATCACGATGGAGATTCGTATACGACTATCTCGGGCGACCTTACGATTATGACATTCGCTGGCAATAAACACATTACCGATCTTCCTGCGTACCCATTCCGCTACCGAAATGACAAGACCAAGGGACTAGAAGAGCTGAAGCACCAGGGAAACTTGTTTCAGCATTTTATCAAAGAACGTCACTCATATTACAACGGGTGGAGTATTCCGGATGAACTGCTGCGGGGATACGATAACAAGGACGAAGAAGACCTCCTATACAGTCGGAAACCCAAAGGCAGAACCAATATGATGCCATCGTCGCCAGAATACGTGGATAGCCACGTCGCAATCGATTTCGCTGAGGCCTTTGGAAGACACCCACGGTGGAAACCACCAGTCCGTATTCCTACTGAGTATGATTCCGATAAGGCATTGATTCGCGATATATATGATCTTATTCACTGGAAGGACAAGAGCAGAGAAGAAAGTTTATACCGAGTCAATGAACTTTTGTTTGAGTATGATGTAGGAGCATATAAATTTCGGGATGAGTATGTGAAAGGAGACGCCTGCATCACTCTATCGGCCTCAAAAAGCTTGAAAGCTATAAAAGATGAAGATGCTGGTAAGCATCAGTCAATTATTACATTTCATTGAATAGTGTCATTTCAGTCTCTAAAGATCAAACCTTTTTGTGGCTTCCTAAGTTTAAGAGACTGACTAAAGTTGTCTTAGTCTTACTACCTCGTCGACTTGTTGCTTACGCTTTTCAAGAAAGAAAATTTTTGGTTTTAGACGTACTCTCACTACGAAATCTTGTGGAACATGAAGATTTGTTCAAAGACTTGAAGATAAATCCTGGCTACCAGGATATGATTCAAGCCTTGGTGCAGGCTCATTCCGAAAGACGCAAGATCCAAAATGAGTGGCCATTTCTCACTCTTAACCAGAACCTCTTCAATGGTAAAGGAGCAGGTTTATTCATCCTTCTCTACGGCGCTCCCGGTGTTGGGAAAACAGCAACTGCTGAGGCTGTTGCCCAACGTTACAAAAAGCCGCTATTCTCTATCACGTGTGGCAATCTTGGTCTAAGCCCACGAGAAGTCGAAGATGAATTGAAAGAGATTTTTAGATTGGCGCATCGTTGGGATTGCGTCGTGTTACTAGACGAGGCAGATGTTTTCCTTGCTAGGCGAGATATATCTAGTCTCAAGCGCAATGCATTAGTGTCTGGTATGGATGAGCAAAAATTTTATTCTCCAAGGTTCAAGGTCAGAAAATGAACTAATAGCGAATAGTTTTTTTGCGTGTTCTCGAATATTACAGCGGGATACTCTTCCTGACCACTAACCGAGTCGGAATCATCGACGAGGCGTTCAAATCAAGAATCCACTTGAGTTTGTATTACGAGCGATTGGACGAGAAACGAATGCTAGAGATCTTTGAAATCAACATCCGAAAGCTAAAAGACATAGAGGCTTCAAAAACAAAAGAATTGGCTGGTACACAGTTGGCAGAAGCGGAATTGGTCATCAGAAAGAAAAAAATCCTAAAATTTGCAAAAGAACACTGGGACCGTACACAAAGTCATCTAAGGTGGAATGGGAGACAGATTCGTAATGCTTTCTAGATCGCTTCATCCATGGCACGATACGACGCAGGTAAAAATTACTTTGCGAACGATAAATCTGAACGACCTATCCTGGATGATAGTCACTTTGAACGAGTAGCTGCGACGATTGAGGCTTTTGATGCGTATTTCGAATCTGCAACAGGCCAAACTGATGGGGGAGCTGCACTTTTGGAGGGAACTCGCGATGACCGATTTCGAAACGAAGACCCGAACTTACGCATGCGACCGTCCGAGCTATTGAGCGGCATTGGGAAGTCATCACGAGGCACGAAAGCACGAGAAAAAGACCCCGAGAGATCTCGCAAGCACCAAACGTCTGGGAAGGGAAAGAAGCGCGACTACTACGGAGAAGAGCAGGAAGAAAAGTCGACAAAAGAGAAGAAGAAATCTTCTAAACTAGTCTCGCTACATAGCGAGGCTGAAGGAAGCAAATCGCGCTCTCGTCGGAAAGCAGAACAACACCCTCATAGTAGCAGTAAGCCCATTGCGGGTAGTTCGACGAAACACACTACGGCTTCGCGACGCGGTAAAAAGACACGCAACGAGCAATATAAGGAAGAAGATGATGACGATTCTGACGATAATGACACGATAAGCTACTCAGAAGGCACGGATTCCGCCGAAGAAAGTAGCAGTGAAGATCAGTCTGACGAGGAAGATAGCGACGCCAGTGATTAGTTGCATAGGCATTTTTGTTGCTGCTTGAAGAGGAAAGTTTTCGGCAATTTAGGATAGATTGAACTGTTGACAGCATGAGAACATGAAAGAGGATGGGGACAATGATGCTAAGTATAATTTAGGTAGAGTGAATCTCTAACACTCATTTAATCATAAAAGATTGGAAATGTATTGAAGCCTGTCTATTTGCGGAATAATTTCCATATGAATAGGGCCTAAAAAGATCTCGGGAATCATATGTGCACGGTGTAGACGGCATAAACACAACAGATGTGTACTGCGCGGGTGCCAAATTATAGGCGAGAACGATCCCATTCTAAAATCCTAGACTGTAACGGCTGTCTAGCTTCAATTTAGTATGTCCATGCATTAAACGTATGCATTCATGCGAGCCGTACGTGATGTACTGGAGACTAGTTAGACACCAAGCCCTTGCTCAACGGACAGCTACATCGCAAAGTTGTTGAACCCACTGGCCCTAATGAGTTCTGCAACACAATAACGGAGGATTAGGATGCGCGGGGAGAGTTTACGACTGTCTGGCTGCCGCACATGCTTCCATGGTGATGGAGAACTACCCGTGATGGACAGTCTTCGCCGTCTACGGCCCCAACAATGCAACCTCAGAGATCTATCCAATCTAACTGGGCAGTTGGGTTCGGCACCACTCAGCTTCATGGCCCTGGTCTCTTGAACTCCGTCCGGGTAAAGTGTTATCAAGGCCGAAGTAGTAGATGGCTTATCTCGCCTCCAAACTTCACACGTTCGTTTCCTATATCCGTCCAGAAATACATATAGAAAACCCCGGGGCCTATTCCTAGCTCGTAATTAGCTGAGCGAAGTGGCCTGGGTTAGGTAACTTACCCAGGATGCATGGCAAAGGCGGCAAGATACTGAACGGCAGTACAGAAGGTCTTAGCACAGTACTGTGAGTAAGTCGCTTTATGCTCTTGTCCCCATGATACAGCTTGCGACATGACTAGTTCTAGACGGCCTCGGACACGCCGTGCGGGCTAAAATCTCAGCATAAACCGGCAGCCTGAGCAACGAAAGTAGAGCGGCTTGAGATGAAGATGTACTGGGCCTACTCGCCCTGGATACCTAGTAGCTTGTGTTATGGCCTGTGATAGTAGTACGGGAAAAAACGGCGTGGACGTGAAACGTATTGACGGAGAGATCAGGATCGACGGCGTCGAGAGCCGATGGGGAACCGAAGATAGGGGTGCTGGATAGAATGGTGTGAATGCAGTC
Source organism: Nemania sp. FL0916 (assembly GCA_022578715.1). Taxonomy (NCBI): domain Eukaryota; kingdom Fungi; phylum Ascomycota; class Sordariomycetes; order Xylariales; family Xylariaceae; genus Nemania; species Nemania sp. FL0916. Next base: position 10,762 of record MU390363.1, on the reverse strand, counting down.
AATACCCGCGGCCTTGTTCGCACTGCGGTGGGCGTGACTTTGAAGTTAACGAGCACTGGGGCCTGCGTGTGAGCTCTGATGCTGTTTGTTAGAATCGCTGTGCTCGATATGACTGGCGGGTACGCTCTTTGAGTGTATCGATTCTGTGCAAAAAGCAAGGTGAACCGCATTAACTCGAAAATATATTGTTACTCTCCACTTTTGTACAAGATTTTATAAAGCGCCGAAGGTATCTATCCGGCAGCCATTAGCACAAGGCCCCAGAACCCATGATAATCAATCCTCCCCGACCGAACCCTCTTCGTTTATCATTGCGGCGTGAGGTTGTAATTCACTTTATTCGTGCGCATGAAGTTAGCGCAGCGTACCCGAATACCGAAATACCGAATACCAGATATATGAAAAGTTAACTCCATGATGAACGGCACGAAATAAAATGATCCAACTGAAACTAGATGCATCGTCCTACCCTTCTCACCAATACAAAGAGAATCGTGCGTCCGACCCCATGCCTAATACTGGGGGTAGAAGTGCTGATTCCCTAGTCCGCGGCGCCCTGGCTGCGCGTCTTTCTTGCCGTTCTTCCCACGGGAGCGGCGGCTTTCTTGTCCTTCCTGGGCCGACCGGGCTTGCGAGCCGCGCCATTTGTAGTGGTGCCATTTGTCTTTGGCTTCTTCTCTGGTGGCTCCATGTCCTCATCGGCAGCACTATTGGTCTCAGGCTTAGCTGCGTCTTCTACCTCATCTGCCTTGCGTTTTTTGCCGTTAGCAACGTTGTTACTTTCGGCTGAGGCGGAATCGGCAGCGGCAATCTTGGTGGTCGCCGCAGCAGGTGCATCAACTGGCGCGGTAGCATCTGTCTTGAGCGCCTCTTCCGCTGGCTTCGCGGGCTCTAGCGGTTTTGCGTCGGGAAGATCTTCATCCCGAATCTCCTCAAGCGAAACCGGCTTCGGGGGCTCGACTGTGTTGTTTGAGTCTGTAAGTACGCCAGTTTCTGCCACGGAAGTCGCGGTCTCTGCAGTCGTGGACAGAGGTTCAGCAGCAGGAATAGGGTCTGATGGCTTCTCTGATTGCGGAGCCACAGCATCAGGCGCGCTTGCTTTGTCGACCGACTCCGACTCTTGCTGGACGTGAGCTGCTGTGGACGTTTCAGGCTGAGCGGCAGTGTCGGAGCTAGGCGCGACAGCTTCCTGAGGTGTTGGCTCGATCGGAGCCGAGGGCGCCATAGTGGCCTCTGCCGTGGCTACAGGCTCCTTAGTAATAGGAGGCAGCCCGCCGGCGGCTGCAGGCGCTTCAGCATCGGTGGAAGCAACCGGTGCTGCAACGGACGCGCACGTGTTAGCATACTGTATCTCGCACCGTGTATCGCGATATGCTGTCGGCACTGCGTCAGGATGCGCAAGCCACAGTTACCTCGAAGCTTGCCAATTGACCTTGCGCAAAGGCGTACAACATGTCGGCGACACACAAAACACAAGAGCGAAGGATAGTATACCTTTGGCGATGCTTTCAGCGTTGTTATCCGCCATGATGATGACGTAAATATGCCCAGGTTGAAGCACGGATACAGTGCGACAAGGTGAGTTGGAGGGGAGCGAAATAAAGCTCAGGGACGGATGCGCGAGTGACAGCTGTTCGGGAAATGTATGCGCGCGGGCGGGGAGAAATAGCTACAGCGGAAACAAAGATGGGAGTGGGAAAAGAAAGGAAGAAAAGTCGGGCGGACAGACGAGGTGAAGTTGGGTAAGGAAAAGGAAGCAAGCTCATGCTCCATGCGCACAGAGGAGGACGAGCAGCCCGGCGAATCAGAAGCCGCGACGGGGCGGGAAAACAATCAGCAAGGAAGCTTCATGCAACCTGTATTCGCGCCTGCTGAGGAGGAGGTTTACCTAAGACACCGGGTCAACGGTACCTCGTACCTAGTCCCATGCCCCCAGGGGGCAGGTCCATCGGGAAGGCTTGACGGGATGGCGAGTGACACATGAATAGAAGAAGCTGGGGAGCTGCAGCTCGGACGGTACACTAAGATGTAGCGCTACCCGGTACCCATGAATGTACACACGGTCCTAGTAATGTACAGGGTTGGATGGTGAACAGGTGAATACTATATAAAGCTAGGTCGGCAATATCTAATGTAGGTACCTCTCTGCTTACACACCAAGATTTGCTCCAGAGAAGGAATTTCGCACTGTGGGCGTGGGTGGTTCGGCTATTATAGTAAGTACTATGCATAAAGGTCTACTCTGTACGTACTATCATTTTTGGGAATGCAAAACCCAAGCCATGTTAACAAGAACGATTAAATATGGTGAGGCACATGGTACTTCTTTACAATGATCTAGTTATTTGTCTTGATCAAAGGCGTAGGCTAACTTATCGGAATTGCGAGCTGTTTATGCTTTGCTTGAAGCATATACCGACCTGACAAACTCTCTAAAGTTGCGGATATGTCTAAGCATTTTAAAATAGTTAAACAAAAGATGCAATCATTAATAATTATATTTGTTTAACAAACGTACATTTGATCGTAAACAAGGAAAGTCAACAGCAACGGAAACAACAGTTCACCCAGCAATCTTTAGTGCAGTAGAGCTCCCGTGCATGCGGCGAGAGAAAGTTATGTTTTGTCACTATTTACTCGCTGCTTGCCTATGTGTGGGAAAAGCTAAATAAAGTCAGTATAGGCATACCTTTTTTTTCTTTTTTTTTTTTACCACTGCAGCTTACTTAGGTAACAAGAAAGATGTAGTAGTATTATTTACGTCATTCTCCATCTGGTTCTAATTTGTTGTGTTGTGGTACCTAGACGTGTTCAGAAGCTGGGTAGCTAGTGTTTAGTCAACCTGCTAGGTCAGTTTCAACTTGGGTGGAGGGTAAAGGAGAGAGAGGAGACTTTGAAAATCATGACCAGCTCACTGACCGGCTATTTGATAATTGCGCATTCCTGTTATCCGACTCATTAATCTACAATGTCCACCTAATAGGTGATAAGTCGAACGGATATTTATACAGTGCTAGTCCTCCAGAGAACTGTGGGGCTATAGGGCGTGGGTACATGTATGCAAGCCTGCACCGTGCCCATCCGGGGGTTCTTTCGACTCGGTACGATCGGCTTTTGCATCTGGCTGACGTCGTCTGGGGCCATGATCATTGGACAATCGACTGGAATTGCTTGCGTGCATGCAGTAGCGGCTGGGTATCGCCCCACAGAAGCTTTGACAGTGAAACTAGCGGCTCTGTTCTTCTGGTCTCCGGTAGAAGTAGCTATTTGGATACCGTTGCGCGATGAAGCTGTCGAATTATTCAGGAATACCTACTGTAATTTATGTAAAACTGCCTCAGGTTGGTTATGTAGCTCATTGTGAGAACGTTTTCGTCTTGATTCTATTTGTGTTCACTGTGCAGGCAGGAGGCGTAATCTGGAATAGAAATGTAATGAAAGGTAGACCTTGTACTCATGAATTGACGTTTCTAGAATGTGTGTATCAAGGCTGTAACTTGGAGCTCGGCTTGGAGGTTTCGCCATTTCATGGTTGTGATTGATCCTGGTTCTATATTCTAATTTGTGTTCGGATTCGGATCCGAGCCACTGCCCTTTGATCGTAATATGTCGCTCTGAGAGCTATCGCAACAGTCACTTATCTCTACCTAGCCGTTCCTCATCGTCACCTACCAACTCATAGGCTGGCCGAAAGCCGCTGCCATTCATGCCCTGCTTCCTTAAATGAGGATTTGGTAGAGTGTCTTTAGTGCCACCTAAGCTTGTATAACCCTTGTTTTGGCCTGTCAATGCGTGCTCTGGATGGCTCCGTGCAAGGTTGATCCATCATGGATGAGCTTACCTGATCATATAATGGACAGTATGGAATTTGCAAGTGCCGGATGAACTATCTTATGTTAGAGAGACTAAACTCGTTTTGTTACGTCCATCATATTCTACGCACCGTCCAAATCTCGGCTATTCATGGCAGTTAGCTCATGCCAATGGATGACTGATAATCGACAAGTTTCAATTCCAACATTGGAAGTTCATTTCCAGGAACTGGTCTACGCTAGGGATGAGAATTTGGAAATTCAATCACTTACCATAATGCCAGTCAATCACGGGATGGATACGCATAAAGTCGGGCCAACCCCCATCCGTAGGATCAAAGTGTGTCAGCTTTTCACCATGAGGGTCGGTTCTTCGTGTCCCTACAAATATGGCCTTGATATCCGAGTGTTGTGCTAGGTATATCTCTAGTCCCTTTTTCATGCCCAGTTCATAACGGGTGACGTCTAATTGATAATCGGTAGAAGACGAGAGAACAAAATCGTCTATTTCGATGAACGGATGTGGCGATACGATATATACAGCTTTGAACTTTTCAGGAAACCGGGGGGATTCAGTATACCCATTCGGAGATTTGGATGAATTGTTGTTATTCGGTGGAGGATAGCGACGCGGGAGGTAGGCGAGAATTATAATAAGAAGCACCAAGCCTATTCGAATAATAGTTAGAGGAGTTGCACAGAAGTTTAGTGACGAAGATAAGGAACAATTTCACACACAGTCTTTTCCTCCATTATATGATATGGATAATTCTTGGGGACTGCACCACACAGTATCAGCAATCCATCGACGGCTATGAACAAGAAGACTGTGGAAAGAGAGCTTGGACCCACTCGTAGCGTTGGAATGCCTCCTCTACCACTTGTAGAGCTTCGCGCACCCGCAACTGTGTCCTTCGAAGTAGATCTGTGGTCGGAGTCTCGGCTAAGAAGCCATCGACCTTCTTCCTGATGTCGAGGCATGCTTCGTAGAGGGAGCGGGAAGGTAAGCTGGCCGATTCTGATTTGGCAGGGTCGCCGTTGGCGGCAACGGAAGCCTGGTAAGTCGTCACAGAGGAGGTCGAGCTGTCGCCGGGATTTTGTGTCATGATGGACGTAGGGAAGGCCAATTCTTATACTAGAAAGTGTTGTCCCACCGTGCCAGAACGCAAGGCTCCGTGGGGTTGATCGCGGGCGCAGGCGCGGATGCGATCGCGGTCGCGGTCGCAATGACAATCGCGGATAATAGGGGTCCTTAGAAACCGGCCGGAGTTATCGCCCGAGGGTGAGCTCTGCTTGGACTTGAATGGCGGGGTATTCTGGGTGCGGCGGAATACCCGGGCCTCTTAGACTCAGTGCTAGGCAGTAGTATTCGACTTACTGTATTGTACACCTGTACACTACGCAAGCAGGCTTAACATGAAAAATAGCTACTGGGTTTGCTGGTGGAGAACCGTGATAATGGAAAGATGAAGCTAAAAGAGAAAATAAATCGGTAAAACAGCCACTGCTCTCGGCATCTAGATACTCACATATCGACAAGTGTCATAGTCAGCTTGCCGTTCCGTGGCCAACGCTTTTCTGTTGGGTCTATGGCCATCGAATGGGTTCGAAGAGAACGGATAGATTCGTGCACTTACAGCGTTGCACACGGGCGAAGATTAGTGCTGGGCCCTTAAGCTGCTAGGTACCTACGCTACGCTGATCATCCAGCTGGCAGTCCAAATCACCAGCTGGCCCAGCAGACAAGGAGTGGCGCCGGGTCTGTGCCGGGTTTCCGGTTTTGGGGTGCCGCCAAGGAGCTCGAACAGTGGCCAAGTTTGGGCCAAGCCGATTGGTGCCAGAAGAGATGATTTTGCTAGATCACGTGGACACAGCACCGTTTTGATCGCTGATGCATGGTGGCGAAGAAGCCCTGCGCAGCGATAAACCTAGCTCCAGCGTAGAGCTAAGTCAGCCAGCCAAGGTTCTTGATATCCAACGACAGACCTGCATCATAAAAACCTAGGCGCCAGTTGATTTCCCTTTCGTCTAGGGGCGTCATAACATGTAGACTTATAGAAAATCGAACCTTGGCATTACAATTGCCAAGTCAATGGCAAGGTTGAGACAAGACCAGAGGCTCAGCTATCACGCCCATTCCTTGACTATCCCCCCAGACGGCATGCTCAGCAGCCTATGAGAAGACTCAGAAGAGTATCTTACTTGATAAGAAAATGTAGATGGACCCGAAATCACGTCTGTACGTGATCCTGGGTATGTAGCCGTTCTCGCCATGCTCGCGCTACAGGACTAAACTGCTAAATGATGATAACGGCTTTTCTTGGAACTCTTGGCGATGGCGTTGAAAGAAAGTATAACCTAAATATTTAGTCACCGCATTGTGATAGGAGACCTAGTTGGCCGGATACATATACTAAGGAACCCTCTTCTCGAGCATGATGAAATGGGCAGCATCAGACACCTTTCTTCAAACGGCCTTTTTGGTTGTAGTTCCTTACCGGCAAATATTTTGTGTGTATGGACAGATGAACAAACACTCGGCACAGTCGATGATTCCATAAACTCTTCATGACGCCTTTCGATTCTCATTTCACCTGAATCAGTGGGGTTTCATTTTACTCGCAATGGCCTCCTCATTCGAGACACCTCCCTTTCTTTTGCCTGTTGAAGATGTCGCTAGACATCTACATTCGAATCTAGAAAGGGGTCTATCCTCCTCACAGGTTGCACAGTTACAACAGACATGCCCTCCGAATGAATTGGATGTTGGCGGTACAATACCATGGTATAAGATCTTCGTTAGGCAGTTACTGAATGCCATGATCTTGGTAAGATGTCTCCCGTGTGCTGATTGTCAAATAACTAATTGCTGAATAGGTGCTGTTTTTTGCTTTGGCCCTTAGCTTCGCTGTCGGCGACTATATTGAAGGGGGCGTTCTGGTTGCTGTCATTGTTTTGAATGTGTCCATAGGTTTTTATCAGGAGTATGGCGCTGAGAAGAAGATGGATGCCCTCCGAGCTCTCTCATCTCCTTCGGCAATGGTATTGCGCGATGGCGTAACTAAAGTGATACCAAAGTGAGTTGCAATGCCCCCGCTCTCGATATCGTATTAATAGCTGGCAGCGCTGAAGTTGTGCCCGGAGACGTTGTCATTCTGAAAATGGGTGATACAATTCCGGCTGACGTTCGCATTTTCGAGGCCATGAACTTGACAGCTGATGAGCAATCCCTTACGGGCGAATCACTACCAGTCGAGAAGATTGCAGACTGCCTTGAGGATACCGAACTTGGCATAGGAGACAGGATCAATATTGCATACGGGACGACTGCCGTCCAGAAAGGGCGTGGCCGTGGGATCGTAATCTCCACCGGCATGGAGACGGAGGTAGGCAAAATTGCTGCGGTAAGTCTTAACAAGAAGCCACCTTCGTTGCTATTCTCCGCAGCTCATGAACTAAACAATGGCGTTAGTCGACCGCGAGAAAGCACCGCAAGGCCGGCCGTTCGATGAACTACAAGAAGTATGGAAAACGGCAACCGGTTATTGGTCTTAGCAAGCGAATTTATGATTTCGTTGGCGGTTTCCTTGGATTGACCGAAGGAACTCCTCTTCAAATCAAATTATCAAAATTGGCATACATTCTCTTCGGTTGCGCATTGGTTCTGGCATTGATCGTATTTGGTGTTAACAACTTCGGTGGCTCTCCCGAAATTGTGATTTATGCAATTAGCACGGGTATCGCCATCATCCCTGAATCTCTCGTTGCGTAAGTGAAACCAATGGTAGCTAACCATCTCTGATCGAGGCCTGCTGACCCTGAACCGTCCTTAGGGTCTTAACTATCACCATGGTTGTTGCTACCACGGTGATGAGGAAGGCTAACGTAGTTGTTCGAGATCTGTCTGCACTCGAAGCGCTCGGCGGTGTAACCAATATCTGCTCTGACAAGACCGGCACCCTGACTCAAGGAGCTATGATCGTTAGGAAAGTCTGGGTACCGTCGAACACGATATACACAGTTCAGGACTCGAAACATCCCGGTGATCCTACAGAAGGAAGGGTTACTGTTGCTAAAAAGAAAGATGGCACCATTGAGCCTTCCGAGAAGCGAGATTTTGACCAGGAACGCAGTGCTGCAACTCTCAAATTTGATGTCCCAGAAGAAAAGCTCAATTCATCCAAGTACGTACCGGAAGCGGAAGTGCTTGCTACAATGAATCCGGAGCTAGAAGCCTTGTTGTTGTCCGCTGCTCTCTGCAATCTCGCGACAGTTAGGCACCAACCGGAGCCTCGAGACGATCAGCCGGAATGGCAGGTCACAGGGGAGCCTACGGAAATTGCTTTGCAGGTGTTTGCGCACAGATTTGACCGAGGCAAAAAAATGATGGAGACTCAGGGCTGGAAACAGATTGCCGAGTTCCCCTTCGATAGCAGCATCAAGCGCATGTCTGTTATCTATCATGTACCTGGGAGCAGTCATAGTATGGTTTTTACGAAGGGTGCTGTTGAGCGTGTGCTTGATCTTTGCACAACAGTCGGTGTTGGCGAAGGTCAGCAACCTATGACCGACGAGTATAAGGAGGAAATCCTGAAGCAGATGGATGAATTTGCAAGCCACGGCCAACGAGTTCTGGCCATTGCCTCACGACCTTGGGAAGATGCGTACAAAGAAAAAACTGGCGCCGGCAATAATGAGGACGAGGAGGCTTTGCGTCGGCGGGTCGAATCCGGTCTTACACTTCTAGGCCTGGCTGGCATATACGATCCTCCCCGTAAAGAGACTACGCCTGCGATTGCTGAATGCTCTTCTGCAGGGATCCGAGTTCATATGTTGACTGGCGATCATCCAGCAACAGCCGAGGCAATTGCCAAGGAGGTCGGCATTATTCCTCGCAATCCTGGTATATTGAGTGACGATGTTGCTAAAACACTTGTGCTCAAGGCGAGTGATTTTGACAAATTGACAGATCAAGAAATCGACGCATTACCAGAGCTGCCTCTCGTGCTGGCCCGGTGCGCTCCCGACACAAAGACGCGAATGATAGAAGCTCTGCGTCGCCGTGGCGCTTTCATGGCTATGACGGGCGATGGAGTGAACGATGCACCGTCCCTAAGCCGGGCTGACGTGGGCATAGCTATGGGATCTGGCTCAGATGTCGCGAAGTCCGCGTCTAAGATTGTCCTGACGGACGATAAGTTCAACTCGATAGTCGCGGCTATTCGAGAGGGCCGTCGCATGTTTGACAATATCCAAAAGTTCATTTTGCATCTACTTACATCCAATGTGGGGGAGGTTATCCTGCTCATTGCGGGTCTCGGGTTTCAGGACGAGGCGGGTTATTCGGTGTTCCCAGTCTCGCCACTCCAGATTCTATGGATTAACCTAGTCACGTCGAGTTTCCCTGCTTTTGGTCTCGGACGAGAGGTGGCCTCTCGTGAGGTCATGCGCAAGCCGCCGCATGACAAGAAGAGTGGTGTTTTCACGAAGCAGGTTCTTGTTGACATGGTTGTGTATGGTATTTTAATGGGCACCCTGACGCTTGCGACCTTCATCATTATCGTCTACGGCGCCAATGGCGGCCAACTGGGCAGAGATTGCAACAAGCAGTGGTCGGAAGGATGCGAAGTGGTATTCCGCGCCCGTGCAGCCGTATTCGCAGAGCTTACCTGGCTCATTCTCTTCAGTGCCTGGGAATTCAAGGACATCCGTCGCTCTATGTTCCGACTGAATCCCAATAGCACGAGCCGATTCCCACTGTTTGAAGACCTGTACGACAATAGGTTTTTGTTCTGGGCCGTTGTCATCGGCGCACTCAGCGTCTTTCCGGTTGTATACATCAAAGTCCTCAACACGAAAGTGTTCAAGCATACGGCCATCAGCTGGGAATGGGCTCTAGTCATTGGCGCCCTCCTCGTTTTCATCGCTGGCATGGAGCTTTGGAAGCTCACCAAGCGGACCTTTGGGCTTCTCCAGGATCGCGCGGTTGTCCGCGGCGCCTTTTCGCAAGGCGAAGAGAGCGGTCGGAGATTCCACCGTACTTTTAGCATGGGCAGCTTGAAGAGCTGGAGAAGTTTTGGGAGGAAAGAAACGGCCGATACTAGCACTACACGGGATGCAGAAAGAGGTGCTTGATACTTGTTATGGATGACGGGCTTTTAGTAGGCCTGTTGTAAGTACCGGGTCGGAGAGAGGGCACCTGCGGTGAGGCCTAGAATGGCATGATTGACTTTGGGGGAAAGGTAGTAGATTGTCTTGAACGCATAGGCGTATGTGGAAGACTGAATGGAGTAAACAATGTATCTTATCTCATCAGTATTCAAAATGTATACCGGTATACCCCAATAGCCATTTAAGTAGACACGTCGGTGTTGCGATGTTTACATCGTCTTCAATCGAGCCAAAAGGGGTGAATTACCCCTGAAGGTCTTGTAAGGAGGTACTGATCAGAGCTGGCCGGTATTGAAATGGAGCGTTACTAGATGGGCACCCTAGTTTGGCTAGCTGGGCACCCTATTGGGTAGTTTTGGCTGGCAGTCCAATTGTACACACTTGTTTCGACCGTTTTTTATTGCTGTTTTAAAAGAATTGAACTTTTTAAAACTGTTTAAACTTTCGAAATTATAATAGCCCTTTTTAAACTTTTAAAACAGTTTTACGAAGTAAAAGTTATAAAATAATTTTATTATTATAAAGGGGTTATTTAATAAAGTTATAAAATAACTCTTTTAATAAGATTTTTATTTTCGTATAAAAATAATAATTTAAAAAAAAAAAAGAAGTAAGTTATATAATTTAAACACGTAAAGTATTTATAAGTTTATAAAATCTTTTTTAATTATTAATAATCCGTTGTTTTTTTATTTATTTTATTTTTAATTATTAATTTTAATCCGGTTTAATTTATAAATATAATTAATTTTAATAATTAAATTTATATATTAATTATA